>PVLC010001000.1:128674-164101 GCA_004027655.1 Graphiurus murinus | reverse complement strand
TTGTAATCCCAGCATTCGGGAGGCTGAGACCGGAGGATCCGGGTTCGCGGCCAGCCTCAGCTACCTAGTGAGGCACTCCGCAACTTAGTGAGACTCGGTTTCAAAATAAAGAATAAAAAATAGGGCTGGGGGTATAGCTCGGAGGTAGAATGCCCCTGAGTTCAATCCCCAGTACCGCCAAAAAAAAAAAAAAAAAGAAGGGCAGTCTGGGATTGGAGCAAAGGCAGGGGCCGGGGATGGCCACAGGGGCTTCCACAGCCTACACGGAGGTCACCTGGAGCCTGGGAGTGGACGAGAGAGGTGGGGAGGCAGGTGGTGTTCAGATGAGGGGGTGATGGTGTCCAGAGGACAGATCACAGGGCTCTTGTGCAGGACTTAGGGTCTGCTCCAATGGGGTAGGAGTGCAGAGTTACAGCTTCCTTCCAGGGCTGCTTGAGTGTGCCTCAGTTTCCCTAGGTCTCCTTTCCTGCCAGCTCTGCCCCTGAAATGCAAAGGGGAGCTAAGAACCCGAAGTTACGGCCCACTCCAGTGGGGTAGGGGTGCAGTCACGCTTTCCTGCAGGGGCTCCTTGAATGTGCCTGGGTCCCCGCTCGGGCTGGAAGCCCTCTGGAGCTCCAGTGCCCGCCCTTCCTGGGGTAGCCAAGGACCCTTCTTATGCCTCGGGGGGCACAGAAGCCTCTGAGCAAGAGGAGCATCTTACTGTGGTGATGGGGGGCTGCGGCTCCCCGACAGGCCCAGCTGGCCCTGGCCCCGGCCCAGCGCCGTCTTCCAGCCTGTGAGGCTGCCCTTTGAGCTGCTGGATTAGCATTCGCTCTGGGTCCCCCAGCTCTGAAAGCCCTTATTCCACTAGGGAACAGCCGGGGTGGCTGGGGCTGCGGGGATGGGTGGGGGAGTGCCGTCACCCACCAACACACACACTGAATGAAGGCCCTCACGCTGCTCAGCACGTAGAGGGCGAGATGCCCAGCCCCTTGCTGGCTGCACCCTCAGGTAACCTCCTGGCCACCCAGCCTCCCCAAGGCTGCACAGTATGGGGGAGGGGCCGGGGAATCCAGGCGAGGCTGTCTGTCTGACGTTGTCTCTTTTTGCCTATGTCTCTGTGTCTCTGTCTCCCTGTCTCTCTTCCCCTCAGTTTGTCCCTATCTCTGTCTCTCTCCTGCGTGCATCTTTTTCTTTCTTTTTTCTTTTCTCTTGCAGTACTGGTGATTGAACACAGAGGCATTCTACCTCTGAGCTACACCACCATTTTTATTTTGAAACAGGATCTTGCTAAGTTGCTGAGGCTGGCCTCAAACCTGTGATCCTCCTGTCTCAGCCTCCCAAGTACTGAGAATAGAGGTGTGCACCACCACGCTTGGTGTCTGGGTGCGTTTTGCTCCTTCTCTCTCTTCCTGGCTCTCTCCATCTGTCTATCTCTCTTGCTGTCACCATCTCCCTCCCTCCCTGACCTCACTCTCTTGGTTTTGTGTGGTCAGAGGCAGGAAAGAAGTGCACCTGTTGCTTTTCGAACAGCAAATGAAGGAGGGTCCAGGCACATGGGAGAGATTTGCCGGAACAAGCGCACCTTCCCTGAGCGGGGTTCCCCTGCCCACCTCATGCCCCACACACATCTGTCTCTGTCAGGGTTTGCCTCGACTCTGGGCTGCTTGGAGACAGTCCTGTAGTTTCTACATTGGGACCCCAGCAACAACAACCTTGTCCACACTGGCCAGGCTGGACGGGGCAGGGGGTGCTGGCCAGCTTGAAGGTTCTCAGGACCTGCATCTACCCTTGGCTCTAAAAAGTGGCCATAAGATGAGCATGCACGCCTGTAATCCCAGTACTTGGGAGGCTGAGAGAGGAGGATTGCAGGGTCAAAGCCAGGCTTCGCAACTTAGCCAGATCCTCAGCAACTTAGTGAGACCCTGTTTCAAAATGAAAAATTAAGCCAGGTGTGGTGGCACACGCTTGTAATCCCAGTACTTGGAAGGTTGAGATAGGAGGATCATAGGTTCGCTGTCAGCCTCAGCTATTTAGTGAGGCCTTCTGCAACTTAGTGAGACCCTGTTTCAAAATAAAGAATTAAAAAATAGAGCTGGGGGTGTAGCTCAGAGGTAGAATGCCCCTGGATTCCATCCCCAGTTCTGCAAAAAAAGAAAAAGAAAACAGGGCTGAGGGTGTAGCCTGGAGGTAGAACTCCCCTGGGTTCAATCCCCAGTCCCCCTACACCAGCCCCCCCCCACAAAGTGGTTATAACGCTGATGGTACTAGCCGTGAGGAGGGCTCCGGAGGGCAGAGTGCAGCAGCTCCTGACACACCTGAGGTTTCCGCCTCGCAGCAGCCCTGCCAGGCGCGAGCCTATCTACTCATCTTCGGTGATCCTGAGGGTCTCTGTGGTGCTTTGGCCAGGGTACCCACTTGAGGCCACAGTCCTGGGATCGGGATGTCCCTCCCCCTGGGGAGCCCCATGGGCCTTCCTTCATCCTACTGCTGGCCTGCAGGGGGACCCACGGAGCCACAGAGTCCAGCAGAGTGAGTGAGCACAGGGGAGTGGCCCCCAGAGTGGTGGATCGTCCTGGGCAGGCCCGTGCCTGAGGGGGTCCCAGCCTTGTGGCCAGCACGGAGTCTTAGGACTCATGGTCCAGCAGTTTTGTCTACACAGGCAGCTACACAGTGGCCCTGCCCTCTGGACCTGGTGGTGGAGGCTGCTGGGTAGAGCTATATAGTCAGTGGATGTGGCCAGGACAGCGCCTTGGTCCATGCCCCAGCACAGGGAGGTGGACACAAGGAGGACTCCCTGCAGGGCACTCCTCCCCGAGCACCCACAGATGTCTAATGGAAGACCACAGGATGCCAAGGATGGTCAGGCTGGCGCTGGAGGCCCCGCCCAGGCCTGGCATCTCTGGCTCCTGGTGCCTGCAGGGGCTGCGCTGCACTTGCTGCTAAGTGGCTGGAGGCTCAGACAGCCTCCAGGAAGCTGAGCGAGCTCCTGTCCCCAGGGCCTGGAGAGGCCGGAGGGGCCGCCCTGGAACCTGGGACGCCCACACCTTTCCCTTCAGGGTTTCCTGCCTCAGCCCTCTGATCAGCGTCATCCAGGAGCACTCAGTGTAAACTGCCCCAGCCACAGCCCACTCCAGACCCCCCTGCCCTTCCATCCCCATACCCAGCCCTGTCAGACTCCCGCTTTTCCCTGGGGCCCCCACCTCTCACACCACACCCACCTGCACCTGCTCTGCCTGTCTGGCTGAACGCCCTCTCTCCCTGCTTCCACCTCTGGGGAGCTTCTCCTGGTACCCCTACCCCAGCTAGACTTCCTTTTTTTTTGTCCTGGAGGCTGAACCCACGAGCATTCTACCTCCAAGCTACACCCCTAGTTCTTATTTATTTATTTATTTATTTATTTATTTATTTATTTTTGCAGTACTGGGGATTGATCCCAGGGGCAGTCTACCTCCAAGCTACACCCCCACCCCTATGCATTTTTTATTTTTATATGTGTATGTGTGTGTGTGTGTGGTACTGGGGATTGAACCCAGGGCCATTCTACCTCTGAGCTGCACCCCCAGCCCTTTTTCTTTTCTTTTTTTGTTTTTTTTTAAACAGTTCTCACTAGGTTAATGAGAGTCTTACTATTTTGTTGACGCTGTCCTCAAACCTGGAATCCTCCTGTCTCAGCCTCCCAAATACTGGGATTGCAAGCATGCACCACCACACCCGGCTCATTTTTTATTTTGAAACAGGGTCTAAGTTGCTGAGGGTCCGGCTAAGTTTCTGAAGCTGGCCTCAAACCTGTGATCTTCCTGTTTCGGCCTCCCAAGTCCTGGGATTACAGGTGTAAGTAAATTAGAACGGGGGCATGGTGGTGCACGCTTGTAATCCCAGCATTCGGGAGGCTGAGACCGGAGGATCCGGGTTCTCGGCCAGCCTCAGCTACCTAGTGAGGCACTCTGCAACTTAGTGAGACCCTGTTTCAAAATAAAGAATAAAAAATAGGACTGGAGGCATAGCCCGGAGGCAAATTAGAACGGGCCCCGCCCTCATTCAGGGCCTTGCACACTCTGACCTGGGCCTCTCCTCGTTCCTTGCTGGCCTCCGGGGCTGTGCCTTCCGCCCAAGTCCTGTCTCCCCGTTTCCTGGAAGGTGCCCACATACCTGGACTTCAGGCCTAGCAACCGCCTCCTCCCAGAAGTCCCCCCAGCATTCGTCTCCATCAACACTTGTAATTACCTGGTCAGAGGCTGTCTCCTCCACCTGGAACTGCTCACTGGGGGCCCGAGGGCGGCTACCGGGGTCTCGTCCCTCCGTGATAGCCTGACGCCCAGTTCATTGTGAGCGCTCCCCCAGGTGGCTGTGTCCTTTACACCAGAGCACTGCTCCTCCTACACTCCAGCTCTGTGCACACCCCGCACCCCACGCAGCCATCATGCCCCAGCACAGGCACACGCCGCTCCCTCCGACCACACACACACACACACACACACACACACACACACACACACACACACGCACCCACACAGGCAAGCTCAGACCAGATCAGACACACACCGACCCGGCACCCATGCGCCTGCCCTTACACACCCTGGGTCCTCCCTCGCCACGCGCTGCACAGGTCGCACATAGCTGGGCGTGCTTGCTCACGCCGGCCCACAACGTCACTCCAACGGGCGCCTGGAGCTCGTTGGCCGCCTCTGCCTGCTAGCGTCTGCCAAGCAGTTTCCATGGCGACACATCTTGGCTCTGACAGGAACTGATGAGTGCAGGGAAAGAGGGTCCCCACAGTGGGGGTGGGATGGGAGGTCTCTGCATCCTGAGCTCCTGGCCAACATTGGGGGTATCCCACAATTGAAGATACCCTCCACCAAACTAATCCCAAAGAAGCTCGGGGTCTATTCTTCTGGGCTATCTGACTTAGGTCTTTCAGTCATTCAACAAACCTGGGATGGCCACTCTGTGCTGATAACTGGGGCAGCAATGCTGCCTAGGAGGTGGGTTCCAGTCCTGAGGCTGAACCAGTGTCCCCCACCTCACCATTGAAGACCCCATTTTAGGGAGGTCAGTCAGTGGTCCCAGTGGAGACTGGCTCCATGGGGTGGTGGATCAATCACCACCTCACCCCAATTCTCTATCCCTCCCTCTGCCACGTGACTCTGCCCAGCCCCTCTCAAGTGGAGTCTACTTCCTCATCTTTCTGATGCCTGTCTCATGACTAGCTTTGGATGGTAAAAGGGGACAGACATGACATTGTACCTGTTCTGAGCTTAGGCCTCCAGGGACATGCATGCCTCTCCCTGCCGTCTTAGACTCCTGCTCTAGCAGGAGAACCTGACTGGTGGCTCTGTTAGAAGGCGAGAGAACATGTGTAGCCTGGGATGTCCTGCTGAGGCCTCCTGGGCCAGCTGGCCCCCAGCCAACCCACCAGCTGCCCAGATTCCTGTGTGAGCCCAGCCAAGATCAACACACCCAGCCCAAAGCAGCAGTACTGCCCGGATGGCCCATCAACCCTTCAGAAATGGTAAGATGCTATTGTTCTAAGTTGCCTGTTTAGGGTTAGTTGTTACACGGCACTAGTTAACCGATACACCCTCTTTCTAGGGCCCTGGCCATCAGCTACCCAACCTTGTACAGTCAGCACATGTTGAATGCCCTGAAGGCTTCCCGGGAATGCTGAGAACCAGGCTGGGGTGAGGGATGGAGTGTGCCTGGGTCCTGCTGGCTGCTGGGTCAGGGGATTAGAGTTTGTGGGAGGGGGCTTCCCATTTCAAGTCCAAGGCAGGAGCTACTAGAGCAGAGACACTCCTTGCTTTGGCTCAGTTTCTCCACCTGTGGAATAGGCTCACATGCCTGCCCTTGTCCTGGGAACAGGAAAGGCATGTGTGCATTTGTACATGGGCCTACGATTCACCAGCCAGTGCCAGGACTGTGAGCATAAGGCCCACCGCTGCCTTCAGGAACCTCGATGCTGAGAGGACGGTCACCATCCCAGCTCAGATAGGTGACAGGTATGGCAGTCTGGGGCCCACAGGAGTTGGTGGGGTCCAGGACTAGTCAGCTGGGTCTAAGCTCTTCATTCCCTCAGTTTCCCTGTGGGCACCTGCTTGGAAGCATTTTACTTCCAGAGACAAGTGTGCCTACAAGGCCAGAACTGGTATTGAGTTTCTTGTCTCTTCTGTCTCCAGGACATCTGGCCGGCAGAGCCGCCTCCTCACCGAGCTCCCCTGGCCCAGAGCTGAGCTGGCTCTCTGAAGCCCTTCTCAGAGAGGCTTGCATCTACGCCAACTTCCCCCACAACTTGGCCTGGCAGTTACCCACTCTTTTCTCAGCATCTCAGTGCTCCTACAGAGATGGTTTTCAAATATTTTATCTGGCACTTTTTTTTTTTTTTTTTGCAGCGCTGGGAACCCATCCCAAGGCCTGTGCTATCACAGGGAAGCAAAATCTGCATAGCAACAGTGCTGACATCAGCCGCTGCACAGTGATTGGGCATACCAGACAACA
This sequence comes from Graphiurus murinus, assembly GCA_004027655.1. NCBI lineage: Eukaryota > Metazoa > Chordata > Mammalia > Rodentia > Gliridae > Graphiurus > Graphiurus murinus. The sequence continues at coordinate 157,627 of PVLC010001000.1, read as the reverse complement.
TCCACTTCTGATTGGTTGGTGACCTTTTGCCCAGAGAGCATTTGCCAGCATCAACAAATTTGGGTTTGGGTTCAGTGGCCATGAGGGGTCAGGATGGAAGTTAGGGACATGCCTGCCCAAAGCGGGAACTATTACAGAAGATCCTTTCTATCTTTAGCAGCAAACCTAAAAGGCTACCTTGTTAGGGTAAGAATGAATTTGGAGCCAGGCGTGGTGGTACATGCCTGTAATCCCAGTACTTGGGAAGCTGAGATAGGAGGATCACAGGTTTGAGAAAATGAGTAAGACTATTTCAAAATACAAAACAAAAAGGGCTGGAGATGTAGCTCCTGGGTTCAATCCTCGGTACCCAAAACCTCACAAGCTCAAAGTGCCCTGCAGACCTCTTGCTTCTGAGCCCAGGCACTGGCCCTGAACTCCACGCACAGCTGGTGATCTGCCCTGCGCAGACAGATCAAGGCAGACTTTGCAAGAGTGTTCTTTTGCTTTACTTTTTGTGACACTGGGTATTAAACCTCCATGAGGGCAAGGCTGCACCAAGAGTCACAACTGGGAAGCAGGGTCTGCTCGGTTGATGGGGCTGGAAAGCAGAAAAGGGAACTGGACCCTTGTCTGACACTGTATACAAAACCACCCTGGAATGGATTAAAGACTTTAACGCCACTTAAGTACAAAATAAGCCACTTCTTTAATAATTCATCAAAATGTGAAACTTGGGGGGGGGGGCTCCTGTAGCCAGCCTCGTGTAGCGCAGGGCCTGAGAAGGGAGGTGGCACCCTCAGTAGCAGTCGGCCTCATTATCCTCTGGCACCCCCACGGTGGCCAGCATGTCTTGCAGGAGGGACAGCGGGCTCTTCTCCATGTGGTCGCTGCTCTCGGCCAGCCTGTCCCGGAGGCCCTCCAGGTCCATGGACCTCAGGATGGCCACCATGGCCTCGGGCTCCAGGTCCCCCAAGGACTGGCCCTGCTCACCCGCCTGCCACCTCTGCAGGTTGGCCTCCACAGAGGCCAGGTTGGGGCTGCCCCCCGCCTCCTGCAGACCACCACAGGGAGTGGTCTTGTCCCTCAGGAAGAGGAGGAGGTCGCAGGCCTTTTGGGCCACTGGTCGGTCACAATCAAACAAGGCACGAAAGGCAAACTCCAAGAGCCGCAGCTGGCAGAGAGTCCGCAGCGTCTCGGGGAGCAGGCTGGGCGGGTTGGCCTCGGGCAGGGCCACGGCGTAGGGACAGGGGCCAGCCCGCCCCAGGCTCTGGGCCAGGAACACCTGAGCCAGCTCCAGGCCCTGCACCCGTACTTCCCAGTCCAGGTCCTGGCTCACCACCTGGAGTACAGTGGCCACAAAAAGCTCCGTGTCCCGGGCCACATCGGCATGGCCGTCCCTCAGCCACTCAGTAAAGACCTGCACGACGGCCCTCCGCGGGAAGCCCTCCGAGTCTGAGGACAGGATGTGCAGGAGCTCTGGGAGCGGGCCCTGAGGGACAGAGAACGAACAACGTCAGGGGCCAAGAACGCCACGTGCAGGGGACACAGGCACGAGCCACATGCTGCTCTGACTCCTTCAGATGACATGTCCTGGCACACACACCCTTCAGCCCTGCCCGTGTTCACCTGTCAGGTGGGGGTCATGTCTAAGAGGCAGGGGTGCCAGGAAGAATGTGGGCACCATGCCCAGCTGCCCTCAGGGACCACTCCTGCTGGTGCCACCCCCAAAAGCAACTGCTATGGGCCTGACCACCCGGCTACTTTCCCACTGGACATGCAGACAGTGACAAATAGCTGCCAATGCGGGCACATGGCCAAGGAACCCACTGCCTCCTACCTGCTGGGCCTCCGGGTGCTCAGGGCTGGCCTGCAGGCCCCGGCTAGAAAGCTGCCCCATGGCGGTCACTGCACTTGCTCGGACATAACTCTCGGGGTCTCGGAGCAGCTGCTGGATGAGCGCAGGTACCTCTGAAGCGAGGAGCACCTGTCTGAAGTCGGCCTGTCCTGGGGGGCAAATGGCCGTAGCAGCTGTGACCATGGGCCGAGCCCTGTGGCTCCCACACCTTGCCCCCCCAAGACAGTCAAGGTGATCCAGGGTCCCAGAGCTGGTGGGCACAGGGGGGACCTGCTTTCCGCCAGGAGCTCACCTCCCCAGTGTCTGCTCAGGTGGGTCAGGAACTCCAGGGTGGAGTCCCTCACCTCCCAGCTGGGGCTGCATAGCCGCTTCTGTAGCACGGGGAACAGCTCTGTGATGGGCGGGGAGAAGAGGCAGTCAGAGCTGCTTCTGGTTGTGCTCACCTTGCCATCAGAGCCAGACGGACTTCCTTGCCTAGTGCCCAGTTGCGTCCACCCCCAAAATTCTGGCTCAGTGTACCCCTGTGAGGGTCGAGGTTACCTGCAAGGAACAGCGGGACGTGGGGGCTGAGATCCGAGCAGCCGGGGGCCTTGGATGAGCTCAGCAGCCACCGGAGTGTGGCCTGAAAGGCCTTCTTCAGCACCTAGGGCAGGCAGGGAGGGCTGCAGGCCAGGAAGGCGAGCCGCCACCTGGCCTCCCAGCCTGTACCTGAGCTGCCCCTGCCCAGAAGCAGAAGCTCCAGCAAGCCGGGACAAGTGTCCCAGACTGTGAGATGGGAGGGGACAGCCCTCCGTGGGAGCCCTGCCAAGGGTGACGGGACTTCTGCATCAACACAGGACGAGCTATCCAGGGTCCCTTCTCTTAATGTCCCAACCACCACCCAGGCCCTTCCTCCAAATCTGCCCAGTCTGTCCAGTGACATGTGGCTCTAAATCTATACCTAGTGGAACAGGCGTATACCTACGAATCTGGACCCCAAGCATAGCCCGCCACCCCCTGGCCTGCCATGGCCCAGAGCAGAGGCTGGCCCTCAAAGTTTGCCCTGAGCAATGGCTCTGCGGCCCCACGCAAAGGCCCCATTCTAAGAGGCCTGCCTCCTGGACCCGGGCTCTGTACCGTGGGGCTGGAGTCAGGGCTCTCGAGGTACTCCAAGAGGACAGCAAACACCTGTGGCACCAACTCCTGGGGGCCTAAGACAGACATGAATGGACAAATCACCCCAACTCCCAGCCCAGGAACCCCCATCTCCCACCCAACAGCCTCCCACTAGGGGCTGCTCGATACCAAAGTCATGCATAAGGATGCCATCACTCACTTGTCCCCTGAGACAGCGTCCCCAGGAAGTCCAGGGCTGCCCGCTGGACCCGGACGCAGCCTGCCAGGGTTGCACAAAGGCGGCCCCCAGCATTGGAGCTGGGGGCAGCGGAGCTGTCACAGAGCCGCAGCAGGGTCACTGTGGCATCCAGCAGGGGTGCCTGGGGCCAGGGCGAGGCGGGCTGGGGCTGTGAGGAGGAGGAGAAGGGGTCAGTAGAGGCCACGGGTCCTGCTGCCCATCTGGGCACAGGCCAGGGCCATACCTACCAGTGGCTGCAGCTCCTCCAGGTGAGCCAGCGTCTGGCACAGGAGCCCTGCACAGGCCGACTTGGAGGACAGGAGCGTGTCCACCGACATGGAGCTGCCTGCCATCCCATCCAGCAAGCCTGGGGGCCACACCAGGAACAGCTCCCCTGAGTGGTCACGTCCCAAAGCAGAGCCCAGGCCCCAAGTTCAGATTCACGGATCGCCCAGGGAGGCCACCCATACCCCTGCCACCTTTCCTTAGTGGGAGGACTGGGTAGGGCCCAAGCTGGGGCTGGCTGCCAGGTGCCCACTGCTTAGCCCCAGGACCTGGTTCTCCCTCCTCACACTAGGAAGCATACCTGGGGGTCCAGGGGCCTCAACGGTGGCGTTCAGGACACAGGCCAGGGGCTGGAGGAGGACTCCGAAGGCCTGGGTCCTCAGTTCCTGTGGGCTGGGGACACAAGACTCACGGTGAGGGCTGCTGCCCTGGCCCTGTGGCAAGTTGGCCATATTCCTAACATCCCCAGCAAGGCCAGGGAGAACGGGCACAAGGTGGGGGCTGCCCCCCTCCCCTGAGAAACAGCTTCTCTGAGGGTCACTGGCCAGGAGACTCCATGGATGGGGAGACAAGTCTGGCCAAGGCCTGGGCTTTAGAGGACCAGGTAGGGCCAGTCACTCCTACCTAAGTGGCTTGCCTGCTCAGGGCAACAGGGAGACTCCAGCCTCTGGGAAACCATGCCCAGGATACTGTCTAATACTCAGGGATTGGAGATGTCTTGTCCATCTGTCCATCCCTCCCTCCTTCTTTGGATTGAACCCAGGGGTATTCGGCCTCTGAGCCACACCCCTGCCCTATTTTATTTTATTTTTTTGCGGTGCTGGGGGCTGAACCCAGGGGCATTCTACCTCCAAGCTATACCTCTAGCCCTATTGTTTTATTCTTTATTTGAAACAGGGTCTACTAAGTTGCAGAGGGCCTCACTAAGTAGCTGAGGCTGGCCTCGAACCCGGATCCTCTGGTCTCAGCCTCCCAAGTACTGGGATTACAAGCGTGCAACACCACATCCGGCTCTGTTTTATTTTTTATCTTGAAATAGGCTCTTGCTAAGTTGCTGAGGGTCCCACTAGGTTGCTGAGGCTGGCCTCACACCTGTGATCCTCCTATCTCAGCCTTCCAAGTACTGGGATTACAAGCCTGCAATGCTATGTCCAGCTTGGAGATGTCCTTTCTTTCTTTTTGTGGTACTGGGGATGGAACTCAGGGGCATTCTACCTCTGAGATATACCCCCAGCCCTATTTTATTCTTTATTTTGAGATAGGGTATCACTAAATCGTGAAGGATCTCATTAAGTTGCTGAGGCTGGCTGCGAACCTGCAATCCTCATGTCTCAGCCTCACAAGTATTGGGATTACAAGCCTGCAGGCCTGTGCTACCACGCTTGGCTTGGAGATGTCCTTTCTTAGGATCTGCAGGTGCACCTGCGTTTGTCTGAGCCCTATGGCGGGAGGGGAAGCTGTGGTAGCTTAGAGCCGTCCTTGAGGGCAGAATGCCTGCGGAGGGTGAGTCTTGGTTTGAGCTTATCACCCTGAACACAGCAGCACAGAGAACCAGCTTCAGCTCTGAGGATCCCCTAAAGCTTTCATCTGCAGTAATTCTCCTGTTGCTAAAGCAAGTGCAGTCACTGCCAGCCTGGCCACAATACCTGCTGTTCTCTCACCCAGCTTCCTGGCTCCCAGAGCTCTTGATCGTGAGCCCCATCCCATGCCCTGGTCCCCTCTTGCCTGACCGGCTCCCGGCACCCCTCCTCGATATGAAGCAATGCCAATCGTACCAGTGCTGGAGCTTCAGGGTCCCTAAGGCCAGAGGGCCAGCTTGCATGGGGCTCAGATGGCTCAGGGTCTGAGCCACCATCTTCCACAGGCTGTGGTCCACAGAACTGAACACAGGAGAACTGCAGAGGAGGACCCCAGAGAGAGGAAATCATTCCTCCTTGCTGGTAGAAGGCCCACAGTGCCAGCCAGGACTGGAGCATCCCCGGGCTGGAGGCCCCCACCCGAGAAAGAAGGTGTTAGACCCTCCCCAGGGTACTCTCCTCAAGGCAGCATCCCTGGAGGTCAACTCCATCTCTGGCTGCTGCTGATATATGCTCAGGTGTAGCAGCCACTCTGAAACTTCCAGGAGAAACGCCCGCCCACCCTTAGGCCCCCACCACACGCATCCCAGGGACCTGACCGGGCCACACTGAGGAAGAGGTCCACAAGCGAGTGCGTGGCTGGGATGGGGTCTCTCTCCAGCAGGCCGGTCACGATGGGACTCAGCTGCCCCCAGAGGACCTCTGTCCAGGGGTTATGACAGCGCCCGAAGGTGGTGGTGAGGACGTTAAGGGCCTGAGTGACCTGTGAGGCAGCCATGGAGCGCAAGGACTCTTCCACGTGGCCCACGATCTTCTGGGCACACGTGGGCCAGGCACCTCCCTGTGGGCTGGGGCACCCCACTGTTTCATCCTGCATGGACAGAGCCAGGATGTGCACCAGGAGCTGACTGGCTGCTGAGGCCACAAACAGGCTGGGGTCTTCCTGTAGGGAGAAGACGGTGTCAACTGCACCTGAGGGGTTGAGAAGTAGAGAGGGGTCAGCCCAGATTGTGGGGGCAGAGAACAGCTTGTGTGTTTGGGGGGGCGGTATTGGAGACTAAACCCAGGGGCATTCTACCTGTGAGCTACACTCCCAGCCCTATTTCATTTTTTATTTGGAAACAGGGTCTCACTAAGTTGTTGACGCTGGCTGCAAACCTGTGATCCTCCTGTCTCAGCCTCCCAAGTATTGGGATTACAGGCATGCATCGCCACACCCAGCAGAGAACAGCTTTAATGACACACTCAGAACCTCAGGCAAAGAGCCTGAGCAATGCAGACAGCAGGAGATGCCCTCGAAACCCCAAAAGCAAGACAGGCCTAGGACGAAAGTACTCAGGGAATGAGCACACCTCCCACCTGGGGTTAAGCCCACAGATGCTCCAGACTCTTTCTAGTTTCATAGACTAACTTTTATTCTTTTGCAGTACTGGGGATCAAACCCAGGAGCATTCTATCTCTGAGCTACACCCCCCAGCCCTATATATATATATATTTTTTTGCGGTACTGAGGGTTGAACTCAGGGGCATTCTACCTCCGAGCTATGCCCCCAGCCCTATTTTTTTTTTTTATTCTTTATTTTGAAACGGTCTCAATAAGTTGCGGAGTGCCTCACTAGGTAGCTGAGGCAGGCCTCGAACCCAGATCCTCCAGTCTCAGCCTCCCAAATGCTGGGATTACAACCGTGCACCACCACGCCTGGCTCCCAGACCTATTTTTTATTCTTTATTTTGAAACAAGGTCTCACCTAAGTTGCGGAGAGCCTCACTAAGTAATAACTGAGGCTGGCTGAGAACCCGGATCCTCTGGTCTCAGCCTTCCAAGTACTGGGATTACAAGCATGCACCCCCCCCCCCCCCCCCCTTTTTTTTTTTTTTTCAGCACTGAGGATGGAACCTAGGGACATTCTACCTCCTACCTGCCCTCCCTCCCCTATTTTTTATTCTTCATTTTAAAACAGGGTCTCACTAAGTTGTGGAGGGCCTCACTAAGTAGCTGAGGCTGGCCGTGAACCCAGATCCTCCAGTCTCAGCTCCCAAGTACTGGGATTACAAGCGTGTACCACCACACCCAGCCAAAGACTGACTCTTGACAGCTGGTCTGCAAGTGATCTGACACTCCAGTTCCTGGGGGCTGGCCTAAAAGCCAAGGGCATGAGCACCCCTGTGGCCATCACCTCCAAGTCCACAGAAGAGAAGGCCAGGTTTGGAGGAGAGCAGGGCTCCCTGGGTCCTATAGCTAGGGCAGGACAGGCCGAGGCCCTGCAGGGGGAAGGGCAGGGTGGGCCACACTCACCGCTGTCAGAGAGGAAGTGCAGGGCGCTGGGGTGCCGTGCCAGGGAGCGCATGCCTTGGATCCAGCCACTGCGCACAGTGGGGACACTCCAAGCTGCCCAGCTGAGGGGTCCTGCCTCCCCGAAGAGCTGCAGCAGCAAATCTCCCTGCTAGGAAGCAGAGAAAGAAAGAGGTAGGTGCCTGGGCAGGCTTTCAGGAAAACAGGCAGATGAGAGATGGGACTTTTATTTTTTAGGACTGGTCAAGGAACCCTATCGGGCACTTTCTTTTCTTTTTTTGCAGTACTTGGGATTGAGCCCAGGGGTGTTCTACCACTGAGCTACACCTCAAGTCCTTTTTATTTTGAAATAGGGTCTTGCTAAGTTGCTGAGGCTGGCCTCAAACCTGCAATCCTCCTGTCTCAGCCTTCCAAGTACTGGAATTACAGTTGTATACCACCATATGCAGCTGTATTGGGCACTTCATTTTTTCTTTTGGTACTGGGGAGCAAATCCAAGGGCACTACCTCTGCGTTATACCCCAAACCTGGTCTAAATCCTGGCACTGCAGCTTGCCAAAGGGGGTCTCGGGCTGCCAGACCACATGAAGGGGTACATGGGTAGGGCACAGGAGACCTGTCCCCTGCTGCAGGCCCCAGAGAGGGAGCAGCCCTGGCCCCTGCAACAAATAGGACCCTACAGGGGACTACCAGAGACTGGAGGGCAGTCCACAGTCTTTCAAGCTTGAGGCCACCACTGGCTTTGGGAGGAGAAAAAGTATCCACTTTTAGAGCCAGGTATGGGGGCACCTACCTGTAATCTCAGTACTTGGGAGGCTGAGACAGGAGGATCAGAGGTTCGAAGCTAGCTTCAGAAACTTAGAGACACTCTGTTTCAAAATTTTAAAAAACTTTAAAAAGGGCTAGGGAGCTAGGCATGGTGGCACATGCCCAAAATCCCAGTACTTGGGAGGCTGAGAAAGGAGGATCGCAGGTTCACAGTCAGACTCAGCTACTTAGACCATTTCAAATTTTTTAAAAATAAATAAAGGGCTAGAGCTGGGTATAGTCTCACGCTTGTAATCCCAGTACTTGGGAGGTTGAGACAGGAGGATCACAGGTTCGCTGCCAATCTCAGCTTAGTGAAACATTTCAAAATAAAGAATAGAGACGGTGCTTGCAGACACAGAATCTACAGCCCCACCCAACCCCCCAGCACTCTCTGAGATTGGCCTTCTTATTTGACATAGGGAGAAGCTGAGACTAGGGAATTTGACAAGACCATAGCTGAGAGCTAAACCCAGTTCTCAAGGTCATAGCTGAGAGCTAAACCCAGTTCTCAATTTCCAACTGGGATTCCCAATCCTGATTCCAAAATATTCCCTCCTGAGCCCCACTATCATTTCTAATCTTGGGGTTTTTTTTGTACTGGGGATTGAACCCAGGGCATTCTATCTCTGCTCTATACCTCTAGCCCTTTCTATTTAATTTGAAACAGAGTTATTGCCAAGGTTGGCCTCAAATATATGATCCTAGCCAGGCGTGGTGGTGTATGCTTGTGATCCCAGTACTTGGGAGGCTGAGTCCAGAGGATCTGGGTTCACAGCCAGCCTCAGCTACTTAGTAAGGCCCTCTACAACTTACTAAGACCCTGTTTCAAAAATAAAGAATAAAAAATAAGACTGGGGGTATAGCTCGGAGGTAGAATGTCCCTGAGTTCAATCCCCAGTACCAAAAGAAAAAAAAAAAAGTGATCTTCCTGTCTCAGCCTCCCAAGTACTGAGATTAAAGGCATGTGCCATCAAGTTCAGCCCTGGTGAAACTAAAAGTGTGCACCATCACATCCATTATTTTTGTCTGTTTGTTTGTTTGTTTTGCGGTACTGGGGATTGAACTCAGGGGCATTCTACCTCCGAGCTACACCCCCAGCCCTATTTTTTATTCTTTATTTTGAAACAAGGTCTCACTCAGTTGCGGAGTGCCTCACTAGGTAGCTGAGGTAGGCCACAAACCCAGATCCTCCAGTCTCAGCCTCCCGAATGCCGGGATTACAAGCGTGTGCCACCACACCCAGCTGTTTGTTTTTTAAGTAGCTAAGGCTGGCTGCAAACTCAGATCCTCAGGTCTCAGCCTCCCAAGTACTGGAATTCCAAATGTGTGCCACCACACCTGGCCCTAGTGAATTTTTCAAAGGGGGATGACACTGGGGATAAAGATCTAGCTGTATTAGCCAAGACTGTGGGGGTGGAGCCAGCTTCTGAGATGCAGGAATGGAGATGGATCCATGTCTCGTGGATCTGTAGGAAGAGGTCTACCTCTCAGGGACTTGCAGGTGGGTGGGACAAGGCTCACCTGAAGGTACTGGAAGCAGTCTTCCTGGGCGGCAAATGTCCCGGCGAGGCGCAAGGAAAAGGAGAGGACCCTGGGGCTCACATCCTGTGGTCTCAGAACGTGGGACAGCAGTTCTACCAGGCAGGGGTTCTCCTGTAGCAGCTGGAAGCTGGACTCTGTGGAGGAAGGCCCAGCCCAGGAGGGCAGTCATCAGGGACACAGCAGTGCCTCTCTAGAGATGCCCAGACCCATTTCCTCAGGGTGCCAGACTGAGAGGTCCAACTGGGAAGGAATATTTACAACAAATGACTCCTCACATTTTTTTGTGGGGGGAGGGGTACTGGGGATTGAACCCAGAGGGATTCTACCTTCAAGCTATATCCCCAGCCCATTTTACTTATTTGGAAACAAGGTCTCACAGGGTTGCTGAGAGCCTCCCTAAGTTGCCAAGGCTGGCTTTGAACCTGTGATCCTCCTGTCTCAGCCTCCCAAATTCTGGGATTACAAGCATGCGCCATCATGCCTGGTTAACTCCTAACTTCAATTCACTATGGGGGAAAAATCAAAAAAGCCAACACCTCAGCAACAGGAAAAGAACATAGATGAAAAGTGCAAGAGGCCAGGAACCCTTAGAAAATGTTCTGTCTCACTGACTATGAAAAAGAAACACAAGCCAGGTGTGGTGGCGCACGCTTGTAATCCCAGCATTTGGGAGGCTGAGACCAGAGGATCCAGGTTCGCAGCCAGCCTCAGCTACTTAGTGAGGCCCTGGGCAACTTAGTGAAATCCTGCTTCAAAATAAAGAATAAAAAATAGGACTAGGGGTGTAGCATGGAGGTAGTAGAATGCCCCTGGGTTCCATCCCCAGTACCGAGAAAAAAAAAAAAGCATGATCAATGCAAAAGAATTGTTGCTCACTGACCAAAGGGAGTGATGTGACTATCAACATCTCTGTGCATCTAACCTAACATCAAAATATGGAAAGCTGGGCTGGGGATGCAGTTCAGTAGTAGAGCGTTTGCTTGGATGCATGAGACCCTGGGTTCCATCCCCAGGACCACTAAATAAACTAATATGTGAAGACAGAAAAGACAGCACTGGCCAGCTTCTTCTATGATCCCAATAGTTGGGAGGCTGAGACAGGAGGATCTGAAGTTTGAGGACAGCCTCAGCAATTTAATGAGACCCTATTCCAATTTTGCTTTTTTTTTTTTTGGTGCTGGGGGTTAAACCCAGGAGCATTCTACCTCTGAGCTATACCCCAATCCTATTTTATTTTATTTTATTTATTTATTTATTTATTCATTTATTTAGCAGTACTGGGGATTGAACCCAGAGGCATTCTACCTCTGAGCTAAACCCTCAGTCCTATTTTTTATGCTTTATTTTGAAACAGGGTTTCACTAAAGCTGTGGAGGGCCTCACTAAGTAGCTGAGGCTGGCTGCCAACCTGCAATCCTCCTGTCTTAGTCTCCCAAGTACTGGAATTACAAGTGTGCGCCACTATGCCTGGCTTATTTTTTATTTTAAAACAGGGTCTCACTAAGTTGTGGAGGGCCTCACTAAGCTGCCAAGGCTGGCTGTGAACCTGTGATCCTCCTGGTGAGACCCAGTTTCAAAATGTTCTGTTTCAAAATAATAGAGCTGGGCGTGGTGGCGAGGCTTGTAATCCCAGTAGCTGGGAGGCTGAGACAGGAGGATCACAGGTTCACAGTCAACCTCAGCTACTTAGTGAGGCCCTCCAAAACTTAGTGAGACCCTGTTTCAAAATAAAGAATAAAAAATAGGGCTGGGGGTGACTTGGAGGTAGAATTCTCCTGGGTTCAGTCCCTAGTACCACAAACACACACAAAAAGAAACACTAGTAAGTAGTAAGTAAATTATGACCTCAAATCAGCCAGGCTCCCCACCATTCCACCAAAGCCCAAACCAACAGGTTTTGAGCCCCAAAGACTTTGTGGTGTAAGCCAGCCTCTTGTCTCCCAGCAGGGCCACCAGGGATCAGGGTCCTGCCTGCCCTTGATCACCAAGGGTCCTTCCCCAGACAGCTTTGCATCCACCTGGACAGCTCAGAGCTCCAGTCTGAAGTGAAACTTCTGAGCCCTTCCTGCTCCTAGCAGATACAGATTAAAAATATAATCCAGCCAGGCATGGTGGCGCATGCTTGTAATCCTAGTACCTGGGAGGCTGAAACTGAAGGATACAGGTTCGCGCCAGCCCCAGCTACTTAGTGAGGCCCTCCACAACTTACTGAGACCCTGTTTCAAAATAAAGAATAAAAAATAGGACTGGGGGTGTAGATCGGAGGTAGAATGCCCCTGGGGTTCAATTCCCAGTACCACAAAAAAAAAATATATATATATATATGTATATATATATTAAGTCTGTTATATTTGTTAAGACTTTTATTGAAGCATAGTACACAGACAATAAATCTACAGCCAATAGCATGTAGCAGATAAAATCAATGGGCTCCACGAGGAAAGCACTTGCTCTAATGGCAGGTGAAAAAATAAACAAGACTCTAAACTATATTTGTGGTATGATCCCATTTTTATAACAAGAATATAGCCTTATGACAGATTATGGAAAAAGGCTGGAAGGAAATAAAGATGCCAAGAGTAGTTTAATGTTCCTCTTTATCCTTTGTTTTTTTCAAGTGTTACTTCCTTTTGTTTTGGTACTGGGGACTGAGCCCAGGGGCATTCTATCTCCAAGCTATACCCTTAGCCCATTTTATTTTGAAACAGGTTCTCCCTAAGTTGCTGAGACTGGCCTGGAACCTGCAATCCTTCTGTCCCAGCCTCCCAAGTACTAGGCCTGTAGGTGTGTGCCATTGTGCCCAGCTTCCACTATTTTCATAATCAGAAAGAAAACAAATCTGAATTCTTAAAACAAACAAAATGCAATGAAAATAAAATGGTTTGTTTGTGCTCTCTGCAACCACCTAGCATGAACTGAAGGGCAGATGCTTTAATCCAGGCTGGACCCTGAATCCTGGCTGGAATCTAAGAATTGAAAGCTCAGCCTCTCCAGGTCATTGTCCTGGAACTCAGCTTGACTTGTCACCAGTGTTAGAAATAACTTTTCATGGCGCCAAGAAACGGCACATGTTTGAAAATTGCTTGGCAAGGCGATTTTACTTTTTTGCAAAAACAAAAACAAAAAAAACGGTGCTCCCAGGTTTGTGAAAGAGAGCACACATGAGGAAGAACCCCATGGGTCTTATATCCCTAACCAAAGCTCCTCCTGTGCTGAACTCCTATTGGTGGGAGTTACAGCTTCACTTTCTTCCTGAGCAGCAACAGGCGAAGATGGGGGAGGGTCAACACCTACAATCTCTTAAGAGATGCTATTTTTGTAAAGGGATCTAAGTCCCTACCAGATTACAAAATGGCAGTTTAAATCAGCTACGCCTTTGATAGAAAAGATACACTTATATTCTCATACCAATCAACCACAGAGAGTATCTAGGAAGTGAAAGAAAGATACCAGTCAGGTGTCGTGGCGCATGCTTATAATCCCAGTACTTGGGAGGCTGAGATCGGAGGATCTGGGTTCCCAGTCAGCCTTAGCTGCTTAGTGAGGCCCTGGGCAACTTAGTGAGTCCCTGTTTCAAAATGAAGAATAAAATATAACTGGGGGTGTAGCTCAGAGGTAGAATGCCCCTGGTTCCAGTACCGCAAAAAAAAAAAAAGAGATACCATATGGCCAGGGGAGGCCTAGGCATCCTGTCTCATGCTCTACTCATCCTCTGGCCTCTGGACAACACACAACAGCAGCACCCATGCCCCTTACCTGCCTCCGTCACCGTTTTAAACCAGTCCAGCAGCTTCTCCAAACAGGTGTCATCTACCACCGGCTGCCTGGGATCTGCCAGAACAGCACAAAGAGCCGGGAGGAGCTGGGCGCATTGGGGGTCCATGATCAGGCCAAGGGTCCCTGCAAAGAAAACATGAGGTAATCTTATGCCCAGCTCCAGACCCCTCTAGCCCTAGTCACGGGAAGCCTATGAAGTCGGCTAAGAGCGGGAAGGGCTCAGAACTTTCACCTCAGACTGGAGTTCTGAGCTGCACAGGTGGATGCAAAGCTCAGTCTGAGGAAGGGCCCTCAGCGATCAAGGGCAGGCAGAGCCCTGATCCCTGGTGGCTCTGCTGGGAGATGAGAGTCTGGCTTAAACCACAAGATCATTAGCGCTCAAAACCTGTTGACTAGGGCTTTGGTGGAATGGAGGACATGGCTGGGTGCTGACCTAGCAGGGTATCCTGGGGTCTATTCAGGAGCCAGGTCCCAGGGTCAGCGGGCCTGCTGTGACAATCTCACAACCAACAGCAGTGTGCGGAGGGGAAGGTGTGTCTGTCCCCGCAGAACCAGTGTGCAACTGCGTGTCTGGCCCGGGAGGTGAGCAGGTTGTCTGCCGGCTCTGCCTGACTCTAGGCTGGAGCATCCGTCGGTTGGCTCCTGGGGTGTCTGCGCCTAGGTAAGAGGCGCCCTCACGCGACATAGTTTCTCAGGGTTGGAGGCCTACAGCCCTCCGCCGAGGGCGCCAGACGGGAAGGCCCAGACTCGCCCGCCGCGGGCACGCGGAAAGCCACCCAGGTCTGCGCTCACAGCAGCAGTCCGCCCGCCAGCCCGACCCCTAGGACTCCCTCCGCCCGCGCCCGCGCCCGCGCCCGCGCCCCCAGCCCCAAGCACTCCTCACCAGCCCCGGCTCCGAGGGTCCGCTGCGGGCCCCGCCCCTGCTCCGCTAGGCCCCGCCCTCAGGCCGTGCCACCTGCCGGGACGGGGGAGAAGGCGGGTGGGGATGGCAGGCGTGGGGAGCTGTGACAGCTCCCAGGAGGCCGCTGTGGCGGACCCGAGGGCTTGGACTTGAGGAAGAAAGCTTCAGCTGAGTGGAGCTGGGGAAAGGCGGACACCAAGCCCTTCACCCTGACATACCACCCCCACCAGGACGCTCAGTGGTATGTGCCAAACAGGCTGTGGGCGGAGCGCAGGGAAGAGCCACACCGGAGGGGCGGAGCCTCACCGTTTGAGGGACAAGTGTCTGCGCCGGCGGGGGTGGGGGGCGGAGCACGTGCCAGGAATAAGCCTCTGGCCCCTAGTCAAAGTCCTTGAGCTTTTGGCCACCTGAGGCTTGTACCAGAAGCTCTGGAAAACTGTGCCTAAAAGAGATTCATGTTCCCATCGTGTCTGTTTTGCAGCAAGATTTTGGAGTGAAATTTTATCTTAGTAAATAGAAAGCAGTAAAGCCGGGCGTGGTGGCGCACGCTTGTAATCCCAGGATCCGGGTTCGCGGCCAACCTCAGATGCTTAGTGAGGCCCTCCGCAATTTAGTGAGACCCTGTTTCAAAAATAAAGAATGAAAACGGCCGGGCGTGGTGGCGCACGCTTGTAATCCCAGCATTCGGGAGGCTGAGACCGGAGGATCCGGGTTCGCGGCCAGCCTCAGCTACCTAGTGAGGCACTCCGCAACTTAATGAGACTCGGTTTCAAAATAAAGAATAAAAAAAAATAGGGTTGGGGGTGTAGCTTGGAGGTAGAATGCCCCTGAGTTCAATCCCCAGTACCGCAAAAAAAAAAAAATAAATAAATAATAAATAAATAAATAAAAACGTAGGTTTGGAGCTGTAACTCGGAGGTAAAATGCCCCCAGGTTCCATCCCCAGTACCGAAAAAAATATAAAGAATAAAAAATAGGGCTGGGGGTGTAGCTTGGAGGTAGAATGCCCCTGAGATTAATCCCCAGTATCACACACACACACACACAAAGACTTTGAGACTGTAAGATCTTGACTAGTGGAGCATAGTGGCACACACCTATAACCCAAGTACTTGGGAGACTGAGATGGGATGATCAGAGATTCCGGGCCAGCCTCAGCAATTTATCAAGATGCTCAGCAATTTAGTGAGACCCCTGTTTCAAAATAAGGGGTAAGGGAGCCAGGCCTGGTGGCACATGCTTGTAATCCCAGTACTTGAGAGGCAGGAGGATGGCAAGTTTGAGGCCAGCCTCAGCAACCTAATGAGGCCTCTGCAATTTAGTGAAACCTTGTTTCAAAATAAAAGAATATGTTGGGTGTGGAGGTAGAATGCCCCTGGGTTTAGCCCCCAGTACTGAAAAATAAAAATAAAAATAAATAAAAGAATAAGGTAGGGGACGGGCATGGTTACGCATGCTTGTAATCGCAGCATTTGGGAGGCTGAGACTGGAGGATCCGGGTTCGCGGCCAGCTTCAGCTACCTAGTGAGGCACTCTGCAACGTAGACCCTGTTTCAAAACAAAGAATAAAAAATAGGGCTGGGGTTATAGCTCGGAGGTAGAATGCCCCTGGGTTCCATCCCCAGTACCATACAGCACCACAAAAATAAGTAAGTTAATTAATTAATTTAATTTAATAGGGCTGGGGTATAGTTTGGAGGTAGAATTCCCCTGTATCACAAACCAGGCATGGTAGTGAGGCCCTCCACAACTTAGTGAGACACTGTTTCAAAATAAAGAATAAAAATAGGACTGGTGGTGTAGCTCAGAGGTAGAATGCCCCTGGGTTCAATTCTCTGTATCAAAAAAAAAAAAAAAGGCTGAGGGAACCCATACCTGTAACCCCTGTATTTGGGAGGCTGAGACATGAGGATTAAAGGTTGGATTGTAGATTTGAGACCAGTCTCAGCAACTTAGTAGACTGTTTCAAAAGAAAAACTAGCCAGGTGTGCTGGTACTTGGGAGGCTGAGACAGGAGGATCACAGGTTCAAGGAGAGCCTCAGCAAGTAGTGAGACTCTCATCAACCTAGGGAGACCCTGTTTCAAAAATAAAGAATAGAGCCGGGCATGGTGGCAACATGCTTGTAATTCCAGCATTTGGGAGGCTGAGACAGAAGGATTCAGGTTTGTGGTCAGCCTCAGCTACCTAGTGAGGCCCTCCGAAACTTAGTGAGACCCTGTTTCAAAATAAAGAATACAAAATAGGGCTGGGGGTATAGCTTGGAGGTAGAATGCCCCTGAGTTCAATCCCCAGTACTGCAAAAAATAAATAAAATAAAGAATAAAGCCAAGTGTGGTGGCACATGCTTGTAATCACAGTACTTGGGAGGCTGAGACCTGAGGATCCGGGTTCGAGGCCAGCCTCAGCTACCTAGTGAGGAAGTCCGCAACTTAGTGAGACCCTGTTTTGTGTGTGTGTGTGTGTGTGTGTGTGTGTGTGTGTGTGTGTGTGTGTTTTGAGGTACTGAGGATTGAACTCAGGGGCATTCTACCCCCGAGCTATACCCCCAGCCCTATTTTTTCATTCTTTGTTTTGAAACAGGGTCTCACTAAGTTGCATAGTGCCTCACTAGGTAGCTGAGGCTGGCCACCAACCCAGATCCTCCGGTCTCAGCCTCCCAAATGCTGGGATTATAAGCGTGTGCCACCATG
The DNA here is from genome assembly GCA_004027655.1 of Graphiurus murinus. NCBI lineage: Eukaryota > Metazoa > Chordata > Mammalia > Rodentia > Gliridae > Graphiurus > Graphiurus murinus. The sequence continues at coordinate 140,580 of PVLC010001000.1, read as the reverse complement.
CCCAGCTCTGAGACCCTGTTTTAAAATAAAGAATAAAAAATAGGGCTGGGGGTGTAGCTCGGAGCTAGAGTGTCCCTGAGTTCCATCCCCAGTACCAAAAGAAAAACAAAACAAAACAAAAAAGAATAAAAATTAGGCCTAGGGGTGTAGCTCAGAGGTACAATGCCCCTGAGTTCAATCCACAGTGCTGCACAAATAAATACATACATACATACATAAATAGTGGGGTATGGCTTGAAGTTAGAATGCCCCTGGGTTCAATTTCCAGTATTACAATAAACAAACAAACAAATGACTTGGAGATAGAATGCCCCTGGGTTCAATCTCCAGTATTACAATAAACAAATGAACAAACACACACTAATATAGGGCTGGGAGTGTAGCTTGAAGGTAGAATGTCCATAAATTCAATCCCCAGTACCACTGAAAGGTCCAAGGAGAAAGAAGGGAGCCGGCCCTACTGCAATACAGGCTTTACTGGGATAAAATCTGCACAGGGGATCCCCAGTGAAAGATTGGAGCCAGTTCTGCTTACAGACTAGAAACTTATATAGGTTGTTTAAGGACGATTCTACAGAGGCAAGACAATGGGAATTTTCTATAAGCAGAGGGGGCTCGATAAGCAAGGGGCTTGTCAGGCAAACCTTAATGCAAGACAATGAGGGACATTTCTTTTCTTTTCTTTTCTTTTTGTGGTACTGGGGATTGAATTAAGGCCATTCTATCTTCGAACTATACCCCCAGCCCTATTTTTTATTCTTCATTTTGGAACAAGGTCTCACTAAGTTGTGGAGTGCCTCACTAGGTAACTGAGGCTGGCTGCGAACCCAGACCCTCCAGTCTCAGCCTCCCAAATGCTGGGATTACAAGCGTGTGCCACCACACCTGGCTGTATGGGGGACATTTCTGTAAGCAGAGGGAAGGGTGTGTTAAGCAATACTTGAATATTTCTGGTCAGCAAAGAGCCCTGCAAAATGACACGTCTTCACAAGATAGTCACTTTTGTTGGAGACAACCACAAAATACACACACACACACACACACACACACACACACACACACACACACACGAGGGCTGGGGGTATGGCTTGGAGGTAGAATATCCCTGGGTTCAATCCTTGATACCAAAAAAAAAAAAAGCCTGGAGTGTACCTCAGAAGTAGAATGCTCTGGGGTTCAATCCCCAGTACCAAACAAAAATTCTGAGTTGATGAGGAAACTACTTTGGACAACCAGGTTCCCTGACTCTTATGGAGCCCCTCCTCCCACATACTTATAATTACTTGGGTGAAAAGGATTGAAATGCAGTTCTCTTCCCTGAGATTAGATTTATAGTAAAATGCAATACTAGTAAAATGCTAATATTTGTCCTGACTGAGTAGCTGGGGGAAAAGTAAAACTTAAAATAGCACTGTGCGAAGTGCTGTACTTAATATAAACCCATGTGATTCTACAGCAGCTCTGAGAGGGTGCATACTATTCCCCTTTGGTCAGATGAGGAAACTGAAGCACAAGGAGGCTTAACTCTTGTGTGAGTTGGCACAGTTTAGACTTGAACCCAGTCTGCCCACAGATAATGAATATATATCTGTATCTGAATCAATCACCCTCTGTCTGTCTCCCTCTCTCTCTCTCCACACACACACACACACACGCACACACACACACATCCAATACATCTATGTCTTGGGGATTGAACCCAGAGGTGTTCTAACTCCGAGCTACACTCCCAGCCCCCTTTTAATTTTGAGGCAGGGTCTCACTAAATTTTCCAGGCTAGCCTCAAACTTGTGGTCCTCCTACGTCAGCCTGTAGAGTAACTGGGATTATAGGAGTGAGTCACCATGCCGGGTGCAAATGAAAATCTTAAGGAGGTAAGTATCCTAGTGAGACTTGTCTTTTTTATACAACTCTGTCAGTAAGGGGTTTCTTTCATCCAGAGATGCATCAGAAAAGGTCTAAATATGGAGCCTGAACCAAAACAAACACAATTTTATTATTTTAGTACTGGGGATTGAACCCAGGGACATTCTACCTCTAAGCTACACTCTCAGCTTTTTAAATTTTTTTTTAGTTTGAAACAGGATTTCACTAAGTCGTTGAGAGTCTCCTAAAGTTGCCAAGGCTGGCCTCTAACCTGGGATCCTCCTGTCTCAGACTCCCAAGTACTGGGATCATAGGCATGTGCCAGTGTGCCAAGCTCAATTTTATCCCTTTAAATACCATTCAAGCATTCAAATAGCTGCAGTGTTACCTGGTAGCTCTTGGGGGAGGGAGGGGAACTTAGCACATGCCAGGCTCTGTCCTGAATTTTGTTTCCTCCTTTGATGCCAACAAAAGCCCTGAAACCATTACCATTTTGCAGACAAGGAAACAACAGTGAGTCTCCAAAGTCTGGGCTCCTAACCACAAACTGGCTCTGTCTCTCTGCTCCTGAGGAGGCAACCCTGAAACCACAGAGCAACTCACTCCTTTGTTGTACAGATGAGGAAAGTGAGGAAAAATGGACCATGGACTCCTAGTTTAAGATGGTGGCCACAAGAAGAACATTAATAACCAGAGAAGCATCTCTTCCAGGACAGCACACTACCCGATTCATTTATTCATTCATCACATAACTACAGTCTGACTCCTTTGAGCTTCACCACCACCCTATCCTCACTCTCCTTTCGAGAGGCACAGAGAAGTCCTAAGACTCCCTGGCATCAAATGTCTATTTATTGCTGGGTGTAGTGGCACACGCCTGTGATCCCAGTACTTGGGAGACTGAGCCGGGATGATCACAAATTCAAGGCCTTTAGCAACTTAATGAGTCCCTGTTCCAAAATAAAAATAGGGCTGGAGGTGTAGCTGTAGCTCATAAGTAGAATGCCCTTGGGTTCAACCCCAGCTGTTTCGTGCCAGTTCTTGTTCTAGATGAAGACACAGAGGCACTACAGAGGCCCTGCCTGCAGCTTCCTGTCTAGACACAGCACGTTCTCGTAGCCAAGTGTCAGGCAGCTAGAAAATTGAAACCATGTAGACAAGGCAAATGGCCTTGGAAACCCGTGTGCAAAGAGCAAACTATCCTTGCTAATAGTAACTTTGATGGACTTTGGAGCCCGGTGCTCCTAAGCATCTTTAGGATACACAAGGAGTGCCACAGCCTTTCGTGTTTTTCTCGTGCTGGGGCTAACTCAGACCCCCAGAGCCGCAGATACAAGGAAGGCCTGGGAGGTTTAATTCCCTAAACGGCAGGTGTCCAGCACCTGTGATGTATCAGCTATCTCCGTCTTTCCACTTTATCTTGGTGAATAAGTACTCATTACGAATCGCGCCCCCTGTTCGTTCTACATGGACAGCGCACTCCCGCTTCTCTCCGCCGGAAACTCAGGGAGCGATCGCAGTCAGCCGCCGCCAGCGGCACTTCCGCCTCCGCCTCCGCGCGTGCGCAAGGTCGCCCGGCGCGCGTCCACATCCGGGGCCCGCGGCCGCGGCGCTGTTGCCATGGCAGCGGGCAGCAGCGGCGGGCTATAGAGGCGGGCGGCCTGTTGAGCTGCGCATCTCAAGGACCGAAGCGCCGAGGCAGCGCCGCCGCCATGAGCCTGGGCCTGGCAGAGCCGGCCTCGGAGACGGTAAGTGCGTGCGGCCCTCTCGGGCCTGGCGGGGACCGGCGGCGGCTGATTGTTACCGCACAGGAGAGGCCGCGCCCTCCTGCTGTCCGGCCATCTCCTGAGCCGCTGCTTCCAGGGAGCCCTCCTGGACTGCGCCTCCGCACTCTGCGAGACTCTGCGGGCCAGTGAGGAGCGCCCGGGGCCAGTGCCTCGGGCGATTCGGTGAAGGGAAGAAGCGTCGGGCATCGTCCCGGCCAGCCATCGGAGGGCTTCCCGGAGGAGGTGGGCAGTCTTGCTCCCTGGGCAACGCGCGGGCAGGGGCACCATGCGGGCCTTTTGGCGCCGAGCGAGCCGCTCTCGTGTGCTGGAGACCGCGGGAACCAGCTGTATCCCGGGGTCGGGGGGCAAAGCCCTGTCAAATACTGAGACCATGCCAGAAAGTGCAAAGTGCTGTGCAGAAAATGGACCGGCCCCTGGTGCCCTACGGTAGAACGTCTAGGAATGTTACTCTTGTCTCGGCTCACGCTAGAAGGATAAGGCTGGTAAAGGTTTGCGGCAGCCGGGCCGGCGGCTGCACAGTCCCTGGGAAAGCGCGGCTACTCTAGGGGCTGACAGCTAGCCCGCTGGGGTCAGGTCGGAGAAGGGAGTGCGTGGACGCTGAGCCTGGCCCTGGCCCTGGAGGGCCTTGAGTTCGGAGTTTATCGAGGGAAGACTGTGGAAGGTTCTACTCCTACTGCAGGGCTCAGCAGGGCTGCCAGGGCTCACACAGGGTCGGGGCTGGGTGCTGCTGATCAGCTTGGAGCAGCCACTGTTTCCTGCTTGTCCCCCAGTCCTGTCTCTGGTGGAGTGCCTGTCTGTCCACATCAGCCCTCAGATCACTGCTCCTCATCTGTGTGTGTGTGTGGGTGTGTGTGTGTGTGTGTGCACGTGTGAGCGCTGTGGTGGAAGCCAGGGCCTTGCATACACTGGTACTCTAGCACTGAGCCACACACCCAGTCCTCCTGCCACTTTTAAGAACTGTTTATGTGGGGATTATAAAAGTAATTCATGCCCAGTTTAGAAAACTTGGAGAGCCCCCTGTGGTGGTGCACACTTGTAATCCCAGTACTTGGGAGGCTGAGACCAGAAGGATGCAGATTCAAGGACAGCCTCAGCAGTGTAGGAAGACTCAGCAGCCTAGGGAGACCCAGTGTCAAAAATAAATACATAAAGAGCCAAGCATGGTGGCGCACGCTTGTAATCCCAGTATTTGGGAGGCTGAGACCGGAGGATCTGGGTTCGCAGCCAGCCTCAGCTACTTAGTGAGGCCCTCCGAACAACTTAGCAAGACCCTGTTTCAAAATAAAGAACAAAAAAATAGGACTGGGGGTGTAGCTTGGAGGTAGAATGCCTCTGGGTTTAATCCCCAGTACCGCAATAAGTAAATACATAAATACATAAACAAATAAATAAATAAAGGGCTGGTGGAGTAGCTTGGAGGTAGAACCCCTCTGAGTTCAATCCCCAGTAACACACACAAACACACACACAAGAGTGAAAATTTGAAAAGTTACCCATAATCTGGCCACCTACAGAAAACCAGATAATATTTGATATTTTCCTGATGCGTCTTTTTCCTATATGCTTTTAAAAATTGAGACATATTTGCCAGGTGCAGTGGCACACTCCTGTAACCCCAGTATTGGGAACCTGAAACAGGAGGGTCACAGGTTCGAGACCAGCCTTAGCAACTTAGCAAGACCCTCAGCAACTTACTGAGACCCTGATTCAAAATAAGAATAGGGCTGTAGTATAGCTTGGAGGTAGAACCTCCCCTGGAGGATCTGGGTTCAAGGCCAGCCTCAGCTACTTAGTGAGGCCCTCTGCAACTTAGTGAGACCCTGTTTTAAAAAAAAAAACAAAAACATACGACTAGGAGTGTAGCTCGGAGGTAGAATGGCCCTGAGTTCAATCCCCAGTATCAAAAAAAAAAAAAAAAAAAAAAAAGTAACTGGCAAAGGTTATAAAATAAAATAATACGAATATATCTAAATTTTTTTTTTTTTTTTTGGTACAGGGGGCTGGCCCCCTGTTGCCAGATAGTTTGGGCACATCCTTGGGCTCCGAGCCATGCCCAGCCATAAACATCGTCAGATGTCTAATTCTCTCTTCTAAAAGCTCCAGCAAATAGTATTCTTAGAACTCAAGGGTAGAAACTGAGGAGGTGTACTCAGACCTGAGTGGGCGGCCTGCAGAGTGAGAAGCTACTGTAAGAAGTTCTTTACTCTGCAGGAAAAGAGTATCTGAAACATTTAGCCCTCTTCTGTAAAAATTAAGCCAAGATTTGTGTCAGTCTTGTTTCCTCTGTATTTGATTAGGATTGGCCACAAGGGATGGCAGACTGAGCAGAAGAGCGTGAACAGGTTATGTCAGTATCAGTGCTGTCTTACATCCCTGTAGCTTATTTAGCTTTTCATGGTTTGTTTGTTTTTTGTTGTTGTTCTGGGGATTGAACCCAGGGGCATTCTACCTCCAAGCTACACTCCTAGCCCTATTTTTATTTTGTTGTTTTATTCTTTATTTATTTATTGCGGTACTGGGGATTGAACTCAGGGACATTCTACCTTCGAGCTATACCCCCAGCCCTATTTTTTTATTCTTTATTTTGAAACAGGGTCTCACTAGGTAGCTGAGGCTGGCCGCGAACCCGGATCCTCCAGTCTCAGCCTCCCAAATGCTGGGATTACAAGTATATGCTACCATGCCTGGCTTATTATAACAGTATATATATACATATATATATATATACATATATATATACATATATATATATATATATTCTGCATACCAGTCTATTACTGGGTATATGATTTGCAAATAATTTCTCCCATTCTGTGGCTTGTCTTTTTACTTTCTTGTGGACCTCATTTATTAGTTGGGTTTTTTCCCTTGGTATTGGGGATTGAACTCAGGGGTAATCTGCCACTGAGCTACATCCCTAGTGCTCCCTTTTAAAATTTTATTTTATTATTATTACTATTTTTTTTTTTTTTTTCGGTACTGGGGATTGAACTCAGGGGCATTCTACCTCCAAGCTACAGCCCCAGCCCTATTTTGTATTCTTTATTTTGAAACAGGGTCTCACTAAGTTTCGGAGTACCTCACTAGGTAGCTGAGGCTGGCCACCAACCCAGATCCTCCGGTCTCAGCCTCCCGAATGCTGGGATTACAAGCGTGCGCCACCACACCGGCGGTCATTCCATGTGCTTTTAGAGTCATCCAAGAAACAATTGCCTGATCCAAGGCCACAGTGATTTATATTTTTTTCTAGGAGTTTTATGGTTTGAGCTTGTGCATTTAATCTTTGGTACATTTTTTCCTGCTGTGGAACTAGGAATTGAACCCAGAGCCTTCTATCTCTGAGCTACATACACCCCCAGCCCTATTCTTTTTTTTTTTTTTTTTTTTTTTTTAACAGGGTCTCAGTTGTGGACGGCCTTGCTAAGTTGTGAGGCTGGTCTTGAACCTGTGATCCTCCTGTCACAGCCTCCCAAGTACTGGGATTACAGGCATGCGCCACCACTCCCAGCTTTCTTTGGTAGGTTTTGAGGATTTTGTTGTGTCTGGTGTAAGAAGGGGGCCCAGCTTCGCCCTTTGCATGAGGTCATCCAGTAGTTTCAGCACTGTTTATTGAAAGAGCCTCTTCTTTCCCCCATTGAATCATCTTGCCACCCTTTTAAAAACTCAGTAGAAGCCGGGCGTGGTGGCACATGCTTGTAATCCCAACATTCGGGAGGCTGAGACCAGAGGATCCGGGTTCGTGGCCAGCCTCAGCTACCTAGTGAGGCACTCTGCAACTTAGTGAGACTCGGTTTCAAAATAAAGAATAAAAAATAGGGCTGGGGGTATAGCTCGGAGGTAGAATGCCCCTGAGTTCAATCCCCAATACCGCAAAAAAAAAAAATAAAATAATAATAATAATAATAATAATAAAAGGGGCTGAGGATGTAGCTCAGAGGTAGAATACCTCTGGGTGCAATCCCGAGTACCAAAACAAAACAAACAAACAAACAAACAAAAAAAAACAAAAAAACTCAGTAGACCATAAATGTAAGAGTTTTATTTCTAGACTCTCAATTTTATTCCACTGACCTGTATGCTTATCCTTATGCCAGTGCTATACTGTCTTAAGTTTCGGAGTGCCTCACTAGGTAGCTGAGGCTGGTGGAGAACCCAGATCCTCCGGTCTCAGCCTCCTGAATGCTGGGATTACAAGCATGCGCCACCACGCCCGGCTACTGTCTTGATTTCTGTAATGTGTTTGAGATTGGAAAGCATAAGTCCTGAAATTTCTTTTTTGAGATTGGCCATTCTGGGTCTCTTGCATTCCTATATGATTTTTTTCTTTTCTTTCTTTCTTTTTTTTTTTGGTACTGGAGATTGAACCCAGCAGCCAGCAGCATTCTACCTTTGAGCTGTAACCTAGCCCCAGTTTGAACCTGTGATCCTCCTGTCTCAGCCTCCCAAGTACTGGGATTACAAGCGTGTGCCACCATGCCCAGCTTACACCTCAACCCTATTTATTTTTTATTTTGAAACAGGGTCTTGCTAAGTTGCTGAAGCTGGCTTTAAACCTGCAATCCTCCTGCTTCAGCATCCCAAGTACTGGGATTACAGGCGTGAGCCACTGTGCCCAGCAGTGTCCTTGGATTTATTGGGTTCTGCTTCAGCAGCCGTGCATGTGCTTTATTCGTTTTTGTAAATCAGATTATTAGAAACCAAGCAGGTACCTTATAATTACCATGTTTGTATCTCTTTTTCCAGGGAGATGACAGTCTATCTGCAATAACCTTTGACTCTGACTTTGAAACAGTGAGTATTACTTATAGTTTATATTCTGCTGCTTATTCTAGCCTTACAGGTGTTCCTTCAATGTGTAAAGGAGGCCGAATCCACAGATATCCTTAAGTAAGAAATCAAATCCTGAATGTATCTTGGTGCTTGAAAAATTTCAGTTCTCTAGTTGGATTTAAATAACTGAGATTTATTTATTTATTTATTTATTTATTTATTTATTTATTTATTTGTATTGGAGATTGAACACAGGGGCATTTTACCTCAGTTAAACTGCCAGCCACTTTTATTTTTTATTTAAAAACAGGGTCTTGCTAAATTGCTGAGGCTGGCCTTGAACCTGCAGTCCTCCTGCTCCAGCTTCCCAAGTACTGGGATTACAGGCATGTGTCACTGAGCCAAGCTCTGTGATTAGAATTTTATGAGTTTCATGGCTGTATTGATTGAGCTAGCCAGGCACTTGTGATTATAACTTTAAAACTTAAGCCAGGCGTGGTGGCGCTTGCTTGTAATCCCAGTACTTGGGAGGCTGATATTGGAGGATCTGGGTTCGCAGCCAGCCTCAGCTACTTAGTGAGGCCCTCCATAACTTAGTGAGACCCTGTTTCAAAATAAAAGAATAAGCCAGGCGTGGTGGCGCACGCTTGTAATCCCAGCATTCGGGAGGCTGAGACCAGAGGATCCGGGTTCGCGGCCAGCCTCAGCTACCTAGTGAGGCACTCCGCAACTTAGTGAGACTCGGTTTCAAAATAAAGAATTAAAAATAGGGCTGGGGGTGTAGCTCAGAGGTAGAGTGCCCATGAGTTTAATCCCCAGTGCTGCAAAAATAAATAAATAAATAAATAAATAAATAAATAAATAAAATAGGAGTGGGGGTGCAGCTCGGAGGTAGAATGCCCCTGGATTCAATCCCTAGTACCACAAAAAATATATATATAATAATAATAATAATTTAAAAACTTTTTTCCAGAAATTAATCCTGAGCAGGGTTTATTTGAAACAGATGACTAGGTCCTGTCTTGCATCTGGTTTTGGCTGGCACCCCATTCCCAGTCCTGACACATGGGGATGGAGGGGCTCAGGGTGAGGCAGACAAAGCCTGCCCTCTAGAGCCCAGCTGGGTCCCTACAGTGCTGGGAGCCAGCCGGGAGGGGAGCAGAGGCGATGCAGCCCAGCTGCCCATTGTGGTCCCCTTGTAGGCCTTTGGGTTTGTTTATAAGTTATGCTAACAGCAAGAAAGCTCACTAATTGCTTGCTTAGTAGATGAGCAAAAGAAGCATGTTTTACCAAGACAATTCTAGCAAAACAGCATCTCAGCTCTGAGTGAACCCAGTGCCGGCAACCCTTGACTTCACTTGAGGGTGGCCTCATGGGTCCATGGTCTCTGGTGAGGGTCCTCTGTCTGCAAAGTTCAGGAGTTTCCCTCCACATCACTGAGGATGCAGGCCCAAGACACCTGGAGGGATAGCGACCCACACCAATCTCCCAGGTGGAATTCAGCCTGCCTCAAACATGGAGCTTATTGTTTCCACTCGAGGGGAAGCAAGGGAAACAGGCCAGAAAGCCATTACCTCCTAGGTTAGTGGGGAGGGAAGGAGGAAGGGAAGCTTGGAAGGGCAAGGTCTCATTCCCAGGCCCCAGAACCAGTAAGCAGGTAAACCAAACTCCTGCCTAGTTCTGCATTTGGCGTCCTGATTGTCATCAGAGATAGTCCTGCACACAGAGTTCTTCCCTGCTGGACTTCTCTTCCTTAATGGTATTTGCAGTTAACAGACTTAGAAGGATTTCATCTTGCCAAGTCGGCTGTGTGGACAGAAGTGTGCACCAGTGCTCTAGAGCTGGCCATGGGGGCAGCATGGGTAGAAGATAGGCCCTTTGTGTGGGCTCTTCCTTCCAGGGCCTGGAGCCTCGGGCCTGGGTTCCCTGTGATCCAGCGAGCACTGTGGTGCCTGCCCCTCAGCCTAGGTCCTGCGGGGTCTGCATAGCTCTCAGCTGACCTCTTTTCGTCTGTCACAGCTTCACACTACCTTGGGCCCTCTGAACAGAGCAGGGTTCATGATGGGAGCCCCTTGAGGTAGCACCAGGAAGTTCCCCACGCCTCACCTTGCTTCTTTTTGTGGCATTAGGGATTGAACATAGGGTTGTTCTACCTCTGAGCCACACCCCCAGCCCTTTTTATTATTTATTTATTTATTTTTGTGGAACTGGGGATTGGACCCAGAGGCATTCTACCTCTGAACTACATCCCCAGCCCTATGTTTTATTCTTTATTTTGAAACAGGGTCTCACTAAGTTGCAGAGGGCCTCACTAAGTAGCTGAGGCTGGCCCTGAACCTGTGATCCTCTTGTCTCAGCCTCCCAAATAGTGGGATTACAAGCATGCACCATCACACCTGGCTATTTTTTATTTTGAAACAGGGCCTCACTAGGTTGCTGAGGGTCTTGCTAAGTTGTTTGAAGCTGGGTTAGAACCTGTAATCCTCCTGTCTCAGCCTCCCAAGTACTGGGATTACAGGTGTGTGCCACCATGCTTGGCTAAATTAGCTCTTCTTTCTTTCTTTCAGAAAGCAAAAAGAAAAAGTTTTCACAAACCTCCTCCCACATCACCAAGTAAGTATGAGCCAGGCCTCTTGGCCTCTCTCATTTCCACACCCACCTTGGGGGTGGGGTTCAAAAGCTGCCCTTCCCCAGTGTCCCAGAGAAAGCAAGGACATTCCCTCCCCTGTGTAGTTGGGGTAGGTGAGACATGGTGGCATCCGGAGCTACTCCATTTACTTTGGGACCTTGAGTGCATGTGCTCCTAAGGTTCCCACTACCCAGGTACTGAGCTGTCGTGGCTCAGCCACTGCGCTGTTGAACCTCCCATGAGACACAGCATTACATGACGTTTTTCTCTTTTTCCTCCTGCTTTCCCAAAGCCAGAATGTTCCCAGAGTTAAAGGAATTTTTTGTTTTATTTTGTTTTTGTGGTACTGGAGACTGAACCCAGGGGCATTCTACCTCTGAGCTATACTCCCAGTGGTTTTTAATTTTGAAACAGAGTCTCACTAGGTTGATGAGAGTCTATTTGCTGAGGTTGTCCTTGAATCTCCTGCTTGTTTCAGCTTCCTAGTTACTGGGAATACAAGCGTGTGCCACCACGCCCAGCATAAAGTTTTTTTTTTTTTTGGTGGTGGTACTAGGGATTGAACCCAGGGGCATTCCACCTCCAAGCTACACCCCCAGCCCTATTTTTTTTTTTTTTTCATTTTTTTTTTTATTTTTTTATTTATTTTTTTTAAAATTTTTTAGCATGGAATTTTATACATTTCTTGGGTACAACAGGGTTAATTACACATTTTTGTTGGGTACAAGCTAGTACAGGTAAAGACATCCATGCACATATTTCTCATTAACCCTTCCCCAATTCCCACCCACCCTCCCCCTATCTCCTGGTCAGTTTAGTGATTGACTTTGATGTGATCTTATAAGTACATCATG
>PVLC010001000.1:26338-128574 GCA_004027655.1 Graphiurus murinus | reverse complement strand
TTCCTTCACCTGGAGTCCCTCTTATGTCCCATTTTCTCCCTAGCTTCCACATATTAGGGAGAGCATTTGATTTTTAACTTTTAGTGACTGACTTATCTCACTTAACATAATGTTTTCCAGTTCCCTCCATTTCCTTGCAAATAACATGATTTTGTTCTTCTTTATGCCCAGCCCTATTTTTTATTCTTTATTTTGAAACGGGGTCTCACTAAGTTGCAGACGGTCTCACTAAGTAGCTGAGGCTAGCCACAAACCGAGATCCTCCAATCTCAGCCTCCCAAGTATTGGGATTACAAGCGCACACCACCATTCCTGATTTAAAGGATTTTTGTTTTTGTTTTTTGGTACTAGGAATTGAACCCAGGGGCATTCTACCTCCGAGCTACACCCCCAGCCCTATTTTTTTATTCTTTATTTTGAAACAGGGCCTTGCTAAGTTGCGGAAGGCCTCACTAAATAGCTGAGACTGGCTGCGAACCCAGATCCTCCGGTCTCAGCCTCCCAAGTACTGGGATTACAAGCGTGCACCACCGTGCCCCAGCTGGCTCAGATGTTTTTAATGTAGAATGTATTCCTTGCACGTCAAAGCTGCTCTGTACTGAGAAGGTGTAGATGCTCCAACACATATGGGAAGCTCACCTTTTTGTTTCTTTTGGGAGCCCTCTGAGCTCAGTTTGCTGCTGGGATTCTTGTCTTCCTTATCCTCAGCAGCACTGGGACAGCCCTGATCTCCCTCTTCAGATGGTCTGGGAGGCCACTCCCGTTGGAAGGACTGCTGCGGTGGGGTTGGTCCAGGTGCCAGCAAGGCCTCTGTATTTGTCTCTGTTGTTCTAATGTTGCTCTAGGGCTCAGTGACCCATATGCCAATCTCATGCACATGAATGTGTTTGTGACAAATGTGAACTGGCTTTTTTTTTTTGCTACCCCAAAACCTATGGCTTCCCTGACGTTATTGTCTGTATATGTATTTTATATACATTTATCATATATTTCAGGTACATGATACATTCAGAGACTACAAATAAACTTTCATAATAGCCAAAGAAAACACATGGAGGTACATTTCTGGAAAGTAAAGAATGCATGTTATATATTATAAATAAGTATATACCTTAGAACCATGCATGGTAGTGCACACCTATAATCCCAGTACTTGGGAGGCTGAGACAGGAGGATCGCAGGTTCAAGGCCAGCCTCAGTAACTTAGCAAGGCCTTTAGCAACTTAATGAGACTTTGTTTCAAAACAAAAAGTAAAATGGGCTGGGGTTATAATTCAGAGGTAGAAAGCCCCTGGGTTCAATCCTCAGTACTAAAAAAAAAAGATGCAAAATTATATGGTCACTATGATTATGACTCTATAAAAATATATACATATCTGAAAATTGGATAGGTCATTAAATACTATAATATTGATAAATTTATAAGATTGATAGGACTTTTTTTTTTTGCGGTACTGGGGATTGAACTCAGGGGCATTCTACCTCCGAGCTATACCCCCAGCCCTATTTTTTTTTAATTCTTTACTTGGAAACAGGGTCTCACTAAGTTGCAGAGTGCCTCACTGGGTAACTGAGGCTGGGCTTGAACCCAGATCCTCCAGTCTCAGCCTCCCAAATGCTGGGATTACAAGCGTGAGCCACCAGGCCCGAGGACTTTTCATATTTTAATTAAAAACTCAGTATTTTTACTTATTTGGCATAAATGTTTTTACAGGTTTTTATACTTTTATTGGTACATTGTAATCATACTATAGTGAGGTTTGAAGTGATGCATTTCCCATTATTTTATTTATTTATTTATTTTTGCGGTACTAGGGATTGAACTCAGGGGCATTCTACCTCCGAGCTATACCCCCAGTCCTATTTTTTATTCTTTATTTTGAAACTGAGTCTCACTAAGTTGCGGAGTGCCTCACTAGGTAGCTGAGGCTGGTGGAGAACCCAGATCCTCCGGTCTCAGCCTCCTGAATGCTGGGATTACAGGCGTGCGCCATCACGCCCAGCTCATTATTTTATTTTTTATAGTAAAAATTAAAACAGAAATGTAAATGTACATATATAAAATAACTGTAAAGCCAGGTGCACTGGCATATGCTTATAGTCCCACCTGCTCAGGAGGCTAAGACAGGAGGATCCCAGGTTCGAAGCTAGCCTCAGCAACTTAGTGGGGCCCTCCATCCACATCTTAGACTCTGTTTCAAAATAAAGCATAAAATTGGGCTAGGGAGGTAGCTCAGATGTAGAACTCCCCTGAGTTCAATCTCTAGTACCATACACAGACAAAAAAAAAGAAAAAAAAGTAAAATAAGAGCTGGGTGTGATAGCCGGGCGTGGTGGCGCACACTTGTAATTCTAGCATTTGGGAGGCTGAAACCAGAGGATCTGGGTTCGAGGCCAGCCTTAGCTACTTAGTGAGGTACTCTGCAACTTAGTGAGACCCTGTTTCAAAATAAAGAATAAAAAAATAGGGCTGGGGGTATAGCTCGGAGGCAGAATGCCCCTGAGTTCAATCTCCAGTACCGCAAAAAAAAAAAAAAAAAAAAAAAGAAAGAGCTGGGTGTGATGGTGCATGCTTGTAATCGCAGTACTTGGGAGGCTAAGACAGGAGGATCACAGATTTTCAGCCAGCCTCAGCTACTTAATGAGGCCCTCAGCAAATTAGTGAGACCCTGTCTCAAAATTAAAAAGGGCTGGGAGCTGGGTGTGGTGGTACATGCTTGTAATCCCAGCATTTGGGAGGCTGAGACTGGAGGATCCGGGTTCACAGCCAGCCTCAGCTGTTTAGTGAGGCCCTTCACAACTTAGTGAGCCCTGTTTCAAAATAAAGAATAAAAAATAGGGTTAGGGCTATAGCTCGGAGGTAGAATGCCCCCAGGTTCCATTCCCAGTACCGCCAAAAAAAAAAGGGGGCGGGGGGCTGGGGGTTTAGCTCAGTGGTAGAATGCCCCTGGGTTCAATCCCCAGTACCACCCCCTTCCAAAAAAAAGTAAAATAACATTTAAAATTTTTGTCAGGATGTTTTTATTTAGAATCATTATACCCTTTGACTATTTCTGTTTTTTCTTATATTTGTCTTTCTAAAGCACATGTATTGAGGGACATTGGTACTTTGCGAGTCTGAAACCATGTTTTGGCTTTTTAGAGTCACCTTATTACTCTAAGCCGAGAAAAGTGGCATCCTGGAGATCTCTCAGGACGGCAGGAAGCATGCCTCTGAGCGGGAGAATGTCCTTGACCCCACAGAAGCTCTGGCTGGGAACAGCAAAGCAAGGTATGTGGTTGTTCCCATGGTGGCCTTCCTGTTTAAGAGCAGAGTTGTGGATATCGTGGGATGATTTGAGATGGAGTGGTCAGTATTACTAGTTTGAATCACGTTCTTAGCTTTCACCAAGTCAGTCAGTATGGGCATCATGATTTTTATGTCATGTGTAGGTCATGTTGGTCTCCCTGGTTCTGCTCCAGTGACACTTTAGCCTCTTTGGTCTCCTGCTGTCAGCACTACTCAGTGGCATGCTGTTGGGGGAGCTAGCTCCTACCAGCTTACAAGAGCCAACTGTTATGTTTTTAGTTTTACAAGCTGGCAGTTTGAGATTGGGCCTGGTAGAGCTGGGTGCAGTGGCACACACCTGTAATCCCAGTAGTTGGGAGGCTGCGACAGGAGGATTACAGGTTTGAGGACAGCATAAAAACTTAGTGAGATCCTGCCTGGCATGGTGGCACACATTTGTAATCCCAGTACCTGGGAGGCTGAGACTGGAGGATCCAGGTTCGTGGCCAGCCTCAGCTACTTAGTGAGGTTGAGGCTCTCTGCAACTTGGTGAAACCCTGTTTCAAAATAAAAATTACAAAATAGGACTGGGGGTGTAGCTCGGAGGTAGAATGCCCCTGGGTTCAATCCCTAGTACTACAAAAAAAAAAAAAAAAAGTGAGATCCTAGTTCAAAATAAAAAATGAAAAATAAATAAAAAGGGATAGGGGTGTAGCCCAGTGATAGAATGCCTAGTAGTCCAATCCCTAATAATTAGACATGGTAGGGATATTTACATATGAAAATGGGCAAATGCTACAAATCAGGGCTTTATTTATTTATTTATTTTATTTATTTATTTTTTCTGTGTGTGTGGTACTGGAGATTGAACCCAGTGGTGTTCTACATTCAAGCTATACCCCCAGCACTATTTTATTTTTTGTTTTATTTTATTTTTTTACAGTACTGGGGATTGAACTCAGGGACATTCTACCTTTGAGCTACACCCCCAGCCCTATTTTTTATTCTTTATTTTGAAGCAGGGTCTCACTAAGTTGAGGAGTGCCTCACTAGGTAGCTGAGGCTGGCCGCTAACTCAGATCCTCCGGTCTCAGCCTCCCAAATGCTGGGATTACAAGCGTGTGCCACCATGCCCGGCTATATTTTGTTTTGAAATAGGGTCTTGCCAAGTTGCTGAGGGCCTTGCTAAGTCTCTGAGGCAGCTCAGGAAAGCAAGACGGTCAGAGTGGGATTGTTGGCTCCATGGAGAGCCCCATCAGTAGGATGTTTGGAACATCCTGAGGACAGTGACTCATGATGGTCCATTCTGCCCTCCTGGAAGTGCCTTTCACGGTCAGACTTCCGTTGTGCCAAACTTCCTGAACTTAGAGTTGTATTTAAATTTATTTTAAGCCAGGCACGGTGACGCATGCTTATAATCCTAGTAGGTGGGAGACTGAGACAGGAGGGTCACAGGTTCGCAGCCAGCCTTGGCAACTTAGTAAGACCTTGTTTCAAAACAAAAAATAAAATAAAATAGGGCTGGGGGTGTAGCTCAAAGATAGAATGCCACTGAGTTCAATCCCAGTACCTAAATAAATAAATAAATTTTAGAAACAAATCCAAATTGCAAATGAAAAAAGCCTAATTCTTACCAGAAGAACTGATTTATTTTATAGAACTGTATTTTTTTTTTTTTTTTTTTTTTTGTGGTACTGGGGATTGAAGGGGCATTCTTCCTCCGAGCTACATCCCCAGCCCTATTTTTTATTTCTTATTTTGAAACAGAGTCTCACTAAGTTGCAGAATGCCTCACTAGGTAGCTGGGGTGACCTTGAACCCGGATCCTCTGATCTCAGCCTCCCAAATGCTGGGATTACAAGCGTGTGCCACCACGCCCGGCTATGGAACTGTATTTTGATATAATCTTTTCCATGTATCCTGCTGCTTTCTCTTGTGGACGTCTGCAAAGAAGAGCAGCTTGTAGGGCATGATTACAGATGTCTTGCTGTCCCCTGAGTTTATTTTACTGCCTAGGATCACAGCTTAAGCTTTAATTCCTAACATATTAGGTATCATTAAAACCAAAGTAAAAAGCCAGGCGTGGTGGCGCACGCTTGTAATCCCAGCATTCGGGAGGCTGAGACCAGAGGCCAGCCTCAGCTACCTAGTGAGGCACTCCGCAACTTAGTGAGACTCGGTTTCAAAATAAAGAATAAAAATTTAGGAAGACCTTGTTTCAAAATTAAAAATAGAAGCTGAGCATGGTGGCGCTCGCTTGTAATTCCAGCATTTGGGAGGCTGAGATCGGAGGATACGGGTTCACGGCCAGCCTCAGCTGCTTAGTGAGGCACTCCGCAGCTTAGTGAGACCCAGTTTCAAAATAAAGAATAAAAAATAAGGCTGGGGGTGTAGCTCAAAGGTAGAACGCCCCTGAGTTCAATCCCCAGTACTGCAAAAAAAAAAAAAAAAAATTAGAGCCAGGTGTGGTGGCACATGCTTATAATCCCAGTACTTGGGAGGTTGAGACAGGAGGGTTGCAGGTTCAAAATCAGCCTCAACAACTTAGTGAGGCTCCTTAGCAACTTAGCAAGACCCTGTTTCCAAATAAAAAATAAAATAGGGCTGGGGGCATAGCCTGGAGGTAAGTGGACCCTGGGTTCCACTCCCAGTACCACTAAAAAATTAATTAATTAATTAATTAATTAATTAAAAATAAAAAGGTTTAGGGGTAGAGCTCAGTAGTAGAACGCCCCTGAGTTTAGTCCCCAGTAAAACACACAGACACACACACACACACACACACACACACACACACACACACACCATATCAAACCCTGATTTGTAGCATTTTTTTCATTTCCAAATGAAAATCCTTACTGTGTCCAATTTCCTTTTTTAAAAAGAGCTAGGGGAGCCAAGCATGGTGACGCATACCGTAATTCTAGTACTTGGGAGGCTGAGACAGGAGGATCATAGATTTAAGGCCAGCCTCAGCAACATAGCAAGACTCTCAGTAATCTAGTGAGACCCTGTTTTGAGACAAAATATAAAAAAAGGGCTGAGGAGCTGGGCATGGTGGCACACGCTTGTAATCCCAGCATTTGGGAGGCTGAGACTAGAGGATCTGGGTTCGAGACCAGCCTCAGCTACCTAGTAAGGCACTCCACAACTTAGTGAAACTTGGTTTCAAAATAAAGAATAAAGAATAGGGCTGGGAGTGTAGCTCGGAGGTAGAATGCCCCTGAGTTCAATCCCCAGTACCACAAAAAAAAAAAAAAAAAAAAAAAAAAAAAAAAAAAAAAAAAAAAAAAAAAAAAAAAAAAAAAAAAAAGGGCTGAGGATGTAACTTGGAGGTAAAATGCCCTTGAGTCCAATCCCTAGTATCACACACATACACACAAAATAAATAAATAAAAAGTTAAAAATTTAAAAATAAAATAGGGCTGGGGAGTGTAGGTCAGAGATATCATCCCCCCTGGGTTTACTCCCCCAATACCACAAAAAAAGGGGAGAATGTGTAGCTCAGGGTTCAATCCCTAGTGACACACACACACACACACACACACACACACACACACACACAAGTAATTAATTTTATTTTATGTTTTGGCAGTACTGAGAATAGACCCAGGGCCTTATTGCATGCTAGACAAGCACTCTACCACTGAGCTACATTCCCAGCCCAGTAATTAATTAATTAATTAATTGTAAGCATATTGCTTCTCCTTTTGTGACTCCTGTCTGCAATTCTTTTTTTTTTTTTTTGCGGTACTGGGGATTGAACTCAGGGTTATTCTACCTCTGAGCTATACCCCAAGCCCTATTTTTTTTTTTATTCTTTATTTTGAAACAGGGTCTCACTAAGTTGTGGAGTGCCTCACTAAACAGCTGAGGCTGGCCACGAACCTGTATCCTCCAGTCTCAGCTTCCCAAATGCTGGGATTACAAGCGTGTGCCACCACGCCCAGCCCCCATCTGCAATTCTTTTGTGTGTGTGTGTGTGTGTGTGTGTGTGTGTGTGTGTGTGTTTTACTGGGAATGGGACCCAGAAGCATTCTGCTTTCGAGCTACACTCCCAGCCCGGTTTTATTTTTTATTTGGAAACAGGGTCTCGTCTCGCTAGGTTGATTGAGAGTCTCACTACTTGCTGAGGCTGTCCTTGAACCTTTGATCATCCTGTCTTAGCCTCCCAAGTACTGGGATTACAAAGCATGCACCACCACATCTAGCTCCATCTGTAATTCTTTTACCATAATTAAAGTATATATTTATATCTTTCTTTTTCCTTGCTTCATACTTCCATTCATTACTTTTGTTGTTGTTTCTTTGCTTTTGGGGGAAGTCTCATGATTAGGGTAAAAATGCCGATTTTTTTTTATTGTTTTGTTGTACTGGGAATTGAACTCAGGAGTGCTCTACCTCTGAGCTACACTCCTACCCTTTTTATTCTTTGAGACAGGATCTTGCTAAGTTGCCCATGCTGGCCTCCAGCTTGCTATACTCCTGTCTCAGCCTCCTAAATGCTGGGATTACAGGCATGTACCACTGTGCCTGGATCCCTTTCTTTCCTTCTTTCTTTCTTTTTTTCTTTTCTTCCTCCTCCTCCTCTTCTCTCCTCTCTTCCTCCTCCTCCTCTTCTCTCCTCTCCTCCTCCTCCTCTTCTCTCCTCTCTTCCTCCTCCTCCTCTTCTCTCCTCTCCTCCTCCTCCTTCTCTTCTCTCCTCTCCTCCTCCTCCTTCTCCTTCCCCTCCTCCTCCTCCCTCTCCTCCTCCTCCTCCTACTTCCCCTCCTCCTCCTCCTCCTTTTTTTGGTGTGTATGTGTGTGTTTGTGTGTGTGTGTGAGAGATACTGGAGAGTCAACCCAGGGGCATTCTACCTCTGAGCTACAACCCCTATCCCTATTTTTTTTTCCTTTTAATTTTTTTTCTTTTGTGGTACTGGGGATTGAATTCAGAGGCATTCTACCTTTAAGCTATACCCCCAGTCCAATTTTATTTCTTATTTGGGAACAGTGTCTTGCTAGGTTGCTGAGTCTCACTACTTGCTGAGGCTGTCCTTGAACCTGCGATCCTCTTGTCTCAGCCTCCCGAGTACAGGGATTACAGGCATGCGCCACCATGCCTGGCTTTAATTTTTGAAATAGGGTCTCACTAAGTTGCCAAAGGCCTTGCTAAATTGCTGAGGCTGGCCTGGAATCTGCAATACTCCTGTCTTGGCCTCCCAAATACTGAGATTACAGGTATCCACCACCACATCCAGCTTCCTCTTTACTTAAAAGGATAATTTCATTAACTTCCAGATTTTCCTTAAGGTGTAGCCAAGAATTTATTTTCTACTTTCCAATAATCTCCTAAAAGGCTGTGTATCTTTCTCTAGGTCATGTCCCTGGGACTACTGTCTACAGAGAGAAAGAAGATATGTATGATGAAATCATTGAGTTGAAGAAGGTAGTACATCTATGCCTTATTGACTCAGCAGTGACAGCCTTCCGTAAGAATGGGTTGCACATCAGCGGCAGTGCTGGGGTGTGTCCATTTAGAAAGAGCCTGAGTGTTAGTTGCGCTGGAGAGCTGGGCCACCCTGGCTGAATGAAGAATTGTAGCACCAGCTTATATGGCATTACCAAAGTTGAGGTTCTGTCTGTGCTCTACTTTTCCATGCCCCCATTTAAAAATTATTTTTGCAGCCAGGCATGGTGGCACACACCCATAATCCCAATACTTGGGAGGCTGAGACAGGAGCATTCCAGGTTTATAACCAGCTTCAGCAACTTAGCAAGACTCTTAGCACCTAGTGAGACCCTGTTTCAAAACAAACAAAAAATAAGTTTTCTTTTTTCTACCTCCTGGCTATACCCCAGCCCTATTTTTTATTCTTTATTTTGAAACAGGATCTCACTATGTTTTGGAGGGCCTAACTAGCTCAGGCTGGCCACAAACCTGCGATCCTCCTGTCTCAGTCTCCCAAGTACTGAGATTACAAGCATGCACCACCATGCCCAGCCCATTCTCACTTTTTAACAGGAAACAGAGGCATTGCTCATGTAGAAAAACTACTCTGAAAGCCAGGTGTGGTGGCACATGCCTGCAATCCCAGTACTTGGGAGACCGAAACAGAAGGATTGCAGGGTCAAGGTCAGCCTCGGCTACTTAGTGAGGCCTTCTGCAACTTAGTGAGACCCTGTTTCAAAATAAAAGATAATATAGGGTTGGGGGTATAGCTCACAGGTAGAACGCCCCTGGGTTCAATCCCCAGTACCACAAAAAAAAAAAAAAAAGGAAAATGACTCTGAAGCTCAAGAGATTGAAGACAGAGTACTGAAAACACAATCCTCATGTTTCTGAAGCTGGAATCCAGGCTGATTTTATGCAGAAACCACAATGGTGAGTCTGAATGCAGTCAGCACCTTTTCCCCAGAGGTCTGTTTCTAGTGAAGATCCCTCCACAGCAACCATTCACTCCCGAGTCCATTCAGCACAGTCGTCCAGCCAAAATGGGAATTCTCTGTATGCCAGCTGTCACAGTCCGACCTCAGCACAGAATGTCTGCAGGCGGGGCTGCACGTGCTCCCCAGGCAGCCCTTGCACTGTTGGGCAGCCCCTGTGGTCAGAGCACTGCTCTCCTCACACAACTAAAGCTTGAGTGCTCTGTCTGGACCAGCAGTCTGCCGGCCCGGGCTCCCCCCCAACACACACACATACAGGTGAGAAGTTCCAGGCTCCTTGCCACGCCCTGGGCATGATGGCTGCCAAAACCCTGTTCACTCATAGTGCCCACCTGAGCACAGGAGGCCTACATGCAGGAAAAAAGAAATCAGATACTCTCTAGGTATCAATTCCCAGTATCACAATAATAATAATAATAATAATAATAATAATAATAATAATAAGAAGAAGAAGAAGAAGAAGAAAAAGAAGAAGTAAAAAGGACTGGAAGTATACCTCAGTGGTAGGGCACTCCTGGGTTCAATCTCCAGTTCCAATAAATAAATAATATATGAAGCCGGGCATGGTGGCACACGCTTGTAATCCCAGTAGTTGGGAGGCTGAGACTGGAGGATCTGGGTTCGCAGCCAACCTCAGCTACTTAGTGAGGCACTCCGTAACTTAGCGAGACCCTGTTTCAAAATAAAGAATAAAAAAATAGGGCTGGGGGTGTAACTTGGCGGTAGAATGCCCCTGAGTTCAATCCCCAGTACTGCAAAAAAAAAAAAAAAATAATAATAATAATAATATATGAGATAGTTTAGAACTTGGATAAACTTAGTTTTATGAAAAATTGACTTCATGGTCTTTTTTTTTTTTTTTTTTAAACAGGATCTTGCTAGGTTGAGAGTCTCACTACTTGCTGAGGCTGTCTTTGAACCTGCTATATATCTCAGCCTCCCAAGTACTGGGGTTACAAGTGTACACCACCATGCCTAGCTTCACAATCTTTTTTTTACCCTCAGTTCACCACAGACTGGTGAAAAAGTCACCCACAGGTGGATGTTGGTGCCACTGCCCTCTGATTGGCTGTGGTTGAGGATGAGCATTTCAAATGAGCATCAGCCCTTGTTTTTACATGTGACAGAAATGCTTTCTCACGCGGGATGATGCATGACACCTTCCAGAGCCAAGGGTCCTGGCGCTGACGCACTGGCCCGGGGCCACAGGGCGGCATTCCTCAGCAGGGCCGCCGTTGGCTTTGCGGTGGGAGAAGTCTCAGCTGCATAGGGTTTTCCTGCACATACAGGGCACCCCGCCTCAGTGCCCTCAGCGCCCTGAGGGGCCAGGCAGCTTTTAAACTTCCTCCAACAACTTGTCCCCCGGGGTGCTTGTGTACACATGTAGTGCGTGCACGGGGGTGTGCATGGTTCTTTGTTTTCTTTAGTCATTACACACGCAGAAGAGTGACGTGGATCTGATGAGAACAAAGCTTCGGCGCCTGGAAGAAGAAAATAGCAGGAAGGATCGGCAGATAGAGCAGCTTTTGGATCCAGGTCGAGTAAGTTCCAAACCTCTTGGTGGACTCCTGCCCGTCCATGGAACTGTCACAGGGTGGGAAGGCAGAACTGCTCCTGGTCCTCATGTCTCAATCTGTTCACCACAGGGCCCAGATTTTGTCCGGACTCTGGCAGAGAAAAAGCCGGATACTGGCTGGGTGAGTAGAGTCTCTGGTTCCAAAGAGAGCTTCCACTGCAATATGGTTAAAGCCCTGGCACAAAGAGAGCAGCAGAAAAAAGGGGGGCAGGTATAGAATCAATCTTCTAGAACCATTCTCCATAAAGCCTTAGGGATTATATGAAGATACTTCAGGATGTGTCAGAGGGAGTGAGATAAGGGCTGGCCGACTTACCATGAAGACCAAAAAACATATTGTAGAGGGAAACAGTCACCATGGGCACCTTCCCCCTTCATACCCAAAACATACCTTGTGCTTAACAAGTGTTTCTGATTTAAAACATGGAAACAGCCGGGTTGGTGGCGTGTGCTTGTAATCCCAGCATTTGGGAGGCTGAGACTGGAGGATCCGGGTTCGTGGCCAGCCTCAGCTACCTAGTAAGGCACTCCGCAACTTAGTGAGACCTGGTTTCAAAATAAAGAATAAAAAATAGGACTGGGCGTGTAGCTCGGAGGTAGAATGCCCCTGAGTTCAACCCCCAGTATCATTAAAAATAAAATAAAATAAAATAAAACATGGAAACAAACCAGGTGTGGTGGCACACGCTTGTAATCCCAGTATTTGGGACACAGACAGGAGGATCGCAGGTTCGAAGCCAGCCTCAGCTATACTTAGTGAGGCACTCGGTAACTTAGTGAGACTCTGTTTCAAAATAAAGAATAAATAATAGGGCTGGGGTGTAGCTCCAAGGTAGAATGCCCCAGTTCAATCTCTAGTAACAAAACAAAACAAAAGCGCACAGAAACAAAGCCGCAAAGTCCTTAAAATAGATACAAACATCTCTCAGATTGTATAATAATATATAACACATTAAATGAAAAAAAATTAAGGAAAGCTGAGCCATTGGTTATGCTGTGCTAATAAACTAGCATTTGGGAAAAATGTTTCTTAGTAAATTCATGTAAGTCAAGGAAGTGTGTGTGTGTGTGTGTGTGTGTGTGTGTGTGTGTACTAGGAATGGAACCCGTGGGCATTCTACCTCTTGAGTTACACCCCCAGCCTTTTTTTTTTTTTTTTTTTTAATTTAGTACACGCCTAGCCCTATTTTATTTTACTTTTTTTTTGTGTGTGTGTGGTACTGGGGATGGAACCCAAGGACATTCTACCTCTGAGCTACACCCCCAGCCCTAATTTTTATTCTTTAATTTGAAACAGGGTCTCACTAAGTTGCAGAGTGCCTCACTAAGTAGCTGAGGCTGGCCACGAACCCGGATCTTCCTGTTTCAGCCTCCTAAGTACTGGGATTACAAGCATGTGCCACCACGCCCGGCTTTTATTTTACTTTGAAACAGGATGCTGCCAGGCATGATGGCACACACTTGTAATCCCAGTACTGGGAAGACTGAGACAGGAGGATGGCAGTTCACAGCCAACCTCAGCTACTTAGTGAGGCCCTCCACAACTTAGTGAGACTGTGTTTCAAGATAAAGAATAGAGCCGGGCGTGGTGGTGCACGCTTGTAATCCCAGCATTCGGGAGGCTGAGACCGGAGGATCCGGGTTCGCGGCCAGCCTCAGGTACCTAGTGAGGCACTCCGCAACTTAGTGAGACCTGGTTTCAAAATAAAGAATAAAAAATAGGGCTGGGGGTATAGCTCGGAGGTAGAATGCCCCTGAGTTCAATCCCCAGTACCGCAAAAAAAAAAAAAAAAAAAAAAAAAAAAAAAAAAAAAAAAAA
Organism: Graphiurus murinus; assembly: GCA_004027655.1. Taxonomy (NCBI): domain Eukaryota; kingdom Metazoa; phylum Chordata; class Mammalia; order Rodentia; family Gliridae; genus Graphiurus; species Graphiurus murinus. Next base: position 115,485 of record PVLC010001000.1, on the reverse strand, counting down.
AAAAAAAAAAAAAAAAAAAGATAAAGAATAAAAAACAGAGCTGGGGGTGTAACTCAGAGGCAGAATGCCCCTGGGTTCAATGCCCACTACCGCAAAAAAAAAAAAAAAAAAGAAACAGGGTTCTGGGCATGGTGGCCCACACTTGTAATCCCACTAATTGGGAGATCCTTGCTGAGACAGGAGAATCACAGGTTCAAGTATTGCCTCAACAAGTTGAGAGACTCTCATCAACCTAGTGAGACCATGTTTCTTTCTTTTTTGTGTGTGGCACTGGGAATTGAACCCAGGGGCATTCTACCTCCAAGCTACATCCCCAGTCCTATTTTTTATTCTTTATTTTGAAACAGAGTCTCACTAAGTTGCAGGGGACTTCCCTAAGTAGCTGAGGCTGGCCACAAACCCAGATCCTCCTGTCTCAGCCTCCCAAGTACTAGGATTACAAGCATGCACCACCATGCCCAGCTGTTGTTGTTGTTAATGTGAAAGCTAAAACTGGAAAGTATACACTTTTGAGATTATTGAACACAAAGAATAAAATAATAATAGATCTTGATAACATGAAATTAAAATTTATATAAAAATTCATAATGCTGAAATGGAAACCAAAATAATATAATGGGAAAGGGGGAAGGATATTTTTTATTGATACAACTTTGTTTTCTGTCTACAATATGCAAAAATTCTACACAAATCTCTAAAAAAGAAAGCAGTTTGTTCTGAAATATAATATATGTCATATAGATAAAATATCTGTTAGCATAGAGGACTAAAGCCTAGTTCTGTGCTTGTGAATGAATCAATGTGTTTTCACAAGCAAATAGTTTTAGATAGCAGCAAATCCCAGGTTGTTCAGTCTGCACATGGACCTGATCTCATTTGATTTTTTGTAACAGGGACTTCAATCCTCATTTTTGTTTTTATTTTCAGTTTAACTTAATTTGATTCTTGGGATTGAACCCAGAGGCACTCTACCTCCGAGCCATACCCCTAGCTGTTTTTTTATTATTTTGAAACAGAGTCTCACTAAGTTGCAAACGGCCTCACTAAGTAGCTGAGGCTGACTACGAACCTGCGATCCTCTCTACTCAGGGTGGAAGTGTCCCATAGGGAAGAAGTGGGAAGTGCTATGGGGTCACCTGGCAGGGGACACCTGATGCCTGGGGAGAGCAGGAGGCTGCAGGAGGGCAAAGGGTGACTGAGATGGTGGTGTTGTCGGCAGGTCATCAACGGGCTCAAGCAGAGGATCTTCAGGCTGGAGCAGCAGTGCAAGGAGAAGGACAGCACCATCAAGTAGGGAACTGGGCCACCCGGCCTGCAGGGAGGGACTGGCTACTCCATTTCCTTTCTGTGTTGGTTTTGCTATGCCTTCTCATTCCCACCTGCCACCAACCTCTGTCCACCTTTCTGTTCCCACCCAAAAGGAAGGGAAATACTAGCTGCCCTCTTCTCTCTCTTATTTTTTAGTTTCCTTTGGGTAATAGGGATTGATCCCAGGAGCATTCTACCTCCTAGTTATACCTCCGGCCCTATTTATTTCTTATTTTATTTTAAGTTGCTGAGGCTAACCTCAAATCTGTGATCCTCTTGCTTCTGCCTCCCCAAGTACTGAGATTACGGGTGTGGACTAGCATACCTGGCTTGTTCCTTTGTGTATTCTCACCCTTTTAAAATTTGCATTCCCACCAATACTGCTTACTAGGAAATAGTATTTCCCTTTTGTTTTGTTTTTGTTTGTTTGTTTGTTTGTTTTTTAAGTACTGGGCATTCTACCTCCTAACTACACCTCAAGCCCTATTTTTTTTTTCTTTATTTTGAAACAGGGTCTAAGTTGCTAAGTTGCAGAGGGCTTCATAAAGTAGCTGAGGCTGACTGTGAACCTGTGATCTTCCTCTCTCAGCCTTTCAAATACTAGGATTACAAGTATGCACCACCGCACCCAGCTTCCCTTCAAGTTTTTGTGGTTACATTTAAGAAATGCTTTTCCTCAGCCAGATGTGGTGGTGCATGCCTATAACCTCAGTACTTGGGAGACTAAGATGGGAGGATTGCATGTTTGAGGCCAGCCTCAGCAATTTAGCAAGACCCTGTTTAAAAATAAAATAGAACTGGGATGTAGCTGGGAGATAGAATGCCCCTAGATTCAATCCCTAGTACCGAAAAAAGCAAAAAAGAAATGCTTTTCCCCTTTACTCTTCTGCAGATCACTTCTTATGTCCAAATGAACTTTCTAGGCTGTGGTACAAGCCCGTAGTCCACGGCCATCTCCCCTGCTCTCAGCATGCACTGTCCTCACACTGTTTCTGGTGTAGCTACCTATATTTCTTTGCCCGTCTTTCTTTAACAGGCTGGTTAGTGTGAAGAGATAGTCTTTCTAGGCTGTTTTTACCTTTATTTGAGGAAAACTGAAGCAGCCTGTCTATGCTTCATGTCTCCTATTCATACAGTAATCCCTTCCTTTTTTTGTGGTACTGGGGATTGAACTCAGGGGTGTTCTACCTCTGAGCTATACCCCCAGCCTGATTTTATTTTTTTATATTGAAACAAGATCTCACTAAGTTGCTGAGGCTGGTCTCAAACCTGCAATCCTCGTGTTTCAGCCTCCCAAGTACTGGGGTTACAAGTGTGTGCCAACACCCCTGCCCTCCTCATTTGTTTCTTGCTGAAATTTGGCTATTTACTGATACCTATTGTGTTTCAGAGCACTGAACTCTGCTTTCCTTTCTGTTAGTGCCTTTTGTCTAAAGCCTATGACTTGTTGAGAATGAGATAACGAGTTAACAGTATGGGGAGAAAATGATTCTCTTTATGGAACTGGTCATTCTACCCACCTGCCCAGAAGACAGTCTATCCTCTCTAAGCTCTGAGGTGTGCCCACACCATTAGCCCAGTTTTTTTTTTTTTTTTTTTTTTTTTTTTTGGCAATACTAGTGATTGAACCCAGGGGCATTCTACCTCCTAGCTACAGGGTCTCACTAAGTTGCAGAGGGCCTCACTAAGTAGCTGAGGCTGGCCTCGAACCTGTGATCCTCCTGTCTCAGCCTCCTAAGCACTGGGATTACAGGCGTGTGCCACCACGCCTAACATAGCCCAGGTTCTTGAAAGCAGCCTTCCTTGGAGAAGAAAGTCCTCAGGGAGTCTTGCTGACTCCCTCAGGAAAGCATCCAGTCTCACCCAAAAGGGACATTTTCTGGTGCAAGGAATCCTTCTGTCAGTCTTCAAAGGACTATTTGTACAAGGCCAAAGCCAACTGAGAGTCAGCTCAGGCCTCTTCTTTCCCATCCAGCTCTCTTTCCAAAGCTGTTCCTTCTCTGGATGTTCTGGGAACCCCTGCTCCTCTGGCCCCTGGGTCCCCGGGAGTGCCAGCATTGTCATGTTAACTCTGAGCTTGGGTTTCCAGCAAACTCCAGACTGACATGAAGACCACCAACATGGAGGAAATGAGGATCGCCATGGAGACTTACTACGAGGAGGTGCGCGCCCTCCTTGATGTGGGGAAAGGAAGGGTGGCTGGGGAGTGAAGGGAGAGGCCGCTGCTACCCAGGGGGATGAACGAGACCAGTGCTGACCCAGACCCACCTCCAGTTCAGCTTGATGTGGAATGCTTAGTTCTTCCTCCCTACCGCGAGGCAGGAATCAGGAATCTAAGGACAGTTTTCAGGGGGAGGCAGTCTTCATGCTCCTTTGTATTCTTAACACATTCTAATCTGCTACCTACAGATCCATCGTCTGCAGACTCTCTTGGCAAGCTCTGAACCTACAGGAAAGAAGTACGATAACGTTTGCAGCCACGTTTCCCATGTCGTCTTCATGATATTGAAGCGACTCTAACAGCAGGGCAGTCGTTACCTGGAAGCAGCACCTCCTGCCTTAACTTGGCAGCAGTGCCCACACTGCCCCGAGCTTCCGATGGTTAGAATCCATCTGTTTCCACTTGGGTGTTTACAGCGTGCTCTTGGAATCCCTACTTGTTGACAGTTGCACACGTTCAGTGCTCCGAGCACCAGTTATACATGCCACCTAGAAGTTTCTACTTTAGAATTGGGAAATGTGGTTTTTCTTTTCTTTTCTTTCCTTTTCTTTTTTTTTTCCTTGTTTTTTGTTTTTCTGGTACTGGGGATTGAACCCGGAGCCTTTTACTTCTGAACTACACCCCTATCCTTTTTTTTTTTCCTTTCTTCTTCTTTTTTTTTTAAACAGTGTCTGTGGTGGTGCACACTTGTAATCCCAGTACTTGGGAGGCTGAGACAGGAGGATCTGGGTTTGCAGCCAGCCTCAGCTACTTAGTGAGGCCCTATGCAACTCAGTAAAACCCTATTTCAAAATAAAAAATAAAATAGGGCTAGGGGTGTAGCTCAGAGGTAGACTGCCCCTGGATTCAATCCCTAGTACTGCAAAAACAAACAAAAAACCAGCATCTCACTAAGTTGCTGAGGCTGGTCTTTAACTTGTGATCCTTCTGTCTTAGCCTCCCAAGAACTAGAATGACAGAAGTGTGCCACCATGCCCAGCTTGCTTTATTTTTATTTTATTTTTTGGTACTGAGGATTGACCCTAAAGGCATTCTACCTCTGACACCCCTGGCCCTTTTTTTTTTTTTTTTGCGGTACTGGGGATTGAACTCAGGGGTATTCTACCTCTGAGCTACACCCCCAGCCCTATTTTTTATTCTTTATTTTGAAACCGAGTCTCACTTAGTTGCGGAGTGCCTCACTAGGTACCTGAGGCTGGCCGCGAACCCGGATCCTCTGGTCTCAGCCTCCTGAATGCTGGGATTACAAGCATGCGCCACCACGCCCGGCTTCCTTTTTTTATTTTTTTATTTTGAAACAAAGTCTTACTAAATTTCTGAGGCTGGCCTTGAACCTGCAATCCTCCTGTCTCAGTCTCCCAACTACTAGGATTACAGGAGGGTACTACCACACCCATCTTTGTGTGTGTGTGTTTGTGGTTTTTTGTTTTTGCTTTTTTTTTTTTTTTTTTTTTTTTTGCGGTACTGGGAATTGAACTCAGGGGCATTCTGCCTCCGAGCTATACCCCTAGCTCTATTTTTTATTCTTTATTTTGAAACAGGGTCTTACTAAGTTGCAGAGGGCCTCGAACCTGTATCCCCCGGTCTCAGTCTCTCAAATGCTGGGATTACAAGCGCGAGCCACCACGCCTGGCTTTGCTTTGTTTTGTTTTTATTGCATTCTAGAAATTGAACCCAAGGACACTCTACCACTGAGCTATGCCCCCACCCTTTTTTATTTTTTATTTTGAGAAAGAATCTCACTAAGTTGCCCAGGCAGGCCTCATGCTTGCAACCCTCCTGCCTCAGCCTCTCAAGTTGCTGGGATGACAGGTGTGTGCCACCAAGCCTGGCAGGAATATGCTGTTTTTCAAAGTAGATCTTCCTCATCAGGAAGACATTTTATCCAACTTCCTCTTGCCCGTAAAGTTTTTCCCAAATAAGTTGATCAGGAGAGACATCAAGATTCTCCTTATCAGCTGGGCGTGGTGGCACAGGCTTGTAATCCCAGCATTCAGGAGGCTGAGACCGGAGGATCCAGGTTCGAGGCCAGCCTCAGCTACCTAGTGAGACACTCCACAACTTAGTGAGACCCGGTTTCAAAATAAAGAATAAAAAATAGGGCTGGGGGTATAGCTCAGAGGTAGAACGCCCCTGAATTCAATCCCCAGTACCGCAAAAAAAAAAAAAAAAAGATTCTCCTTATACAGATTTCCCCTGTTGTTTTCCCCAACAATGTGATGCTGTGCTTTCAAGAAGCTATAGGAGGGCCATTCCTTACCATCGGTCTGGCCATGCTGCTGGCCTCTGCAGCAGCCCAGTGGCCTTGCAGAGTGCCTGCACTGCCAGGCATGAGCTTCCCTTTGTCCTCTCCTCTACCCCTTGTGGTATAAGACAGGGGTTGGAAAATATTTCCTGTAACAGCCCAGACAATAAATAGTCAGTTCTCATTATTTGCAGCAAATGAATAGTCATTCTGTGAAGTCTCTGTGGGCACTGAATCAGCAGATGCTGAACCCTAGCTCTTAGAAGAGTTGGCTCGGGATCCTGCCAGCCTCTGGTCACTCTTTCATCAGCATTAGACTAGCCTGGTTTTCTGTTGTTTCTGTTTAAAGGCATTAAATGCATATTGTTGAGTTTACTAACACTGAACTCCAGGCCAGCAGTGCCGTGACTCATGCCTGAGCCAGTCTCATCTAACACACAGTTTCTCCATAAGGCACACAGCTGCCTTCTTGTGCTTAGAAATACCAGACAGCACGTGGGGCCATTGTAAGACACGAAATAACCAACACAGAAATGTGAAATAGTATCTTTTTGCACTAAATAAAACTGCAAAAAGAGCACTTATTTACAGTATAAGAGCTGAAACAAGAAAACAGCAAGGTCTTGTTTGACCTCAGCTGGGAATTTGTACATCAGCAACTCAAACTGTTCACTCTGTGCATGCATGGATTCCCTTAAGAGCCCCATTAGTATTGATTTGGGGTTTACAGATAAACCCCTTTTTTTTTTGTACTGAGGATTCAACCCAGGGGCATTTTACCTCCAAGCTATACTCCCAGCCCTATTTTATTTTCTAATTTGAAACAGGTCTCACTAAGTTGCTGAGACTTGACTTGATCCTCCTATTCTAGCCTCCTAAGTACTGGAATTACAGGTGTGTGCCATCATGTCTGGCTACAGATAACTATAAACAAATAGATAAATTTGCAAATATGGAATTTGTAAACAATGAAGACTGCCTATGTTTTAGACTTCATGGGAAAAGAGGCAAAAACAAAGCTATTACGCAGGTACTTGTGTAACCAGAGAGAAAACAAGTTTTAATTGTGATAGTGATGGCTCCTAAAATATGATACTAACAATTAAATTCTATATTTTGTTATATATATGGGTCATAACAATAAGAATAAAATTTTATTATAGATGTTGACATTTTGTTTATATGGGGCTCAAAGTTAGTGTTCCCTGTTCAATTGCAGATATTTGCAAAAACTTCTCTGATGCCAGATGTGATGGCCCATGCCTATAATTCCAGTACTTGGGAGGCTGAGACAGGAGGATCACAGGTTTGAGGCCAGTATCAGCAATTTAGTGAGACCCTGTCTCAAAAAGGAATAGGAAAGCAGGGAGTGGTGGCACACACTTGTAATTCCAGTACTTGGGAGACTAAGCTAGGAAGATCACAGGTTTGAGGTCAGCTTCAGCAACTCAGTGAAAGAGACCATGTTTCAAAGTAAAAATAAAACAAGCTTGTTCCTTCTCCACCTCCCACTGCTTCACTTGACCAGTGAAAAAAGTAAAAACAAACAAACAAACAAAACAACCAAGTGTGGTGGTACACACTTGTAATCCCAGAACTTGGGAGGCTAAGACAGGAGGATCACAGGTTCACAGCCAGCCTTAGCTACTTAGTGAGGCCCTCTGCAACTTAGACCCTGTTTTAAATAAAGAAAAAAATAAAGCTGGGGGTGTAGCTCGAAGGTAGAATGCCCCTGGATTCAATCTCTAGTACCTTAAAAAAAAAAAAAAAAAAAAGAGGCTGGGGGTATATCTTGGAGGTAGAATGCCCTGAGTTCAATAATCCCACATACATAAAAACAAAAGAACCTCTCCATGCTTGCAACCAGACAGCAATGAGCCATGATTTGCATGCCCTTTGAAACATTCATTAAGCCAGTTTGGAAATCCAAAGCTCAGCCCCCTTGGTCTGGTTGTTCTTAGGCCTCCGGTGGAGAAGAAGACAGGTGTGAAGAAGCAGAAGAAGATGAGCAGTGCGCTCCTGAACCTGTCCCGCAGTGTTCAGGAGCTGACCGAAGAGAACCAGAGCCTGAAGGAAGACCTGGACCGTGTGCTGAGCAACTCCCCAACCGTCTCCAAGATAAAGGGTATCTTCCCGAAAGCCACTCAAGGAGGGCAACAGGAGAGAGGTCCATGAGGGCAGGCGCAGGGTGGCCACCACAGGGGAGGTGAGGGGAGCCAGCAAAGCCAAGTGAGCCATGGGTGGCCAGGTAGCATGAAGGCCAGGCACGGGGTGTCCTGAAAGCCAGTGGAGGGGGAAGCAGATAGCCATGCTGCTATCTGCAGTGGAGGGCCAGCCGGAGAGCACCGAGAACCAGGCTTTGGGCTTGACCAAGTGAAAGTCATCAGTGACCTAGGCAGGAACTGTCTTTTTTTTTTGGCGATACTAGGGATTGAACTCAGGGGTATTCTACCTCCGAGCTATACCCCCAGCCCTATTTTTTATTCTTTATTTTGAAACTGGGTCTCACTGGAGTGCCTCACTAGGTAGCTGAGGCTGGCCTCAAACCTGTTTCCTCTGGTCTCAGCCTCCTGAATGCTGGGATTACAAGTGTGCGCCACCACGCCCGGCTAGGAACTGTCTTAATGTACCGGCAAGGCTAAAGTCTGATTGGGATGGAATCAGGACAGGACATCTCACCAAGACACTTAGAGGTGACAGTATCAGTAACTCTCTGTAGTCAGAAACATGAGTGCAGAAGACTGTCCCTGAGTGGCAAGAAAAGAGGCTGCCTGGTGGAGTCTCCTTCCTGTGCCAATAGCTCGTCAGGGGAAAGCCGTCCACCATACCTGAGAAAGGTGGTCTGGGCTAACACCTGAGAAGGGTGGTCTGGGCTAAAGGATGCCATCAGGAGGTCTTGTTGCACACCTGTTGTTTCCATCAGGGTACATGGACTGGAGCAAGCCCCGGCTACTGAGGCGCATTGCGGAGCTGGAAAAGGTGAGCGGGCCTGCCCGTGCTGGGCAGTGATTCAGTGGGGGACACAGTGCACAGAGGAAGGGAGGTCACACCGAGCTCGTGAGCAGAGGCTGGCCAGTAGATGGCACGAAGTACAGACTGAAGAGTAGCCTTCCCACCAGTCTGGGCAAGACCTGAGGGTTGTGTCATTCGCAGCCCTGGCTTTACAGACAGCCAAGCCATAGGGTTGGGCTCGGGGCAGCTGAAGGGGGATGCACGTGGCCCTGGGGACCCCCATAGTCCAGCCTGGCACCTGCATATTGTGGGCTTTGCACTGCCTGTGGCTTACCAGACTCTTTCTCAAAACCAGTGTAATACTGGAATTGACAGAAAACCATGATTATCCACACTCTGCTAACCAGAAAACTTGGGAACAATGAGCTGGATTCCAGTCTGTTGTTTGGCTAAGCAGAGCAGGCCCCAAGGAGAATATTTAAAAATAAGTTCATATTGCCAGTATTGGGAGGCTGAGACAGAAGGATCACAGGTTTGAGGCCAGTACGTGGTAACTCAGTGAGATACTGTTTCAAAATAAAAAGTAGAGATGGGGGCATAGCTCAGTGGTATAATGCCCTTGTGTTCAATCCCTAGTGTATGTGTACGTGCGCACACACACACACATTCATATATTCACAAAATAAAATGTAGGAACTTTCTAAACCTTGTGGGTATTTCCAAATAAAGCTGTTGAGAAATACAGGGAGCCAGAATAGGTACAGAATTATAGTGGGAGAGCTTCTCCAGGCCCAGGATGACAGGGCAGCCTGGAAAGCTGGCGCTCACCGTGCCAGCAGAACTGAAACACAGGTTAAGGTTAAAAGCATAAGAGTTGACAATTTCAGAGAGTCCAGGGAAAGGATAGGACGTAGGAGCGCGGGAAACAGCAGTGCCTGCGCCCATCTGTTGTATCAGCGGCTTCACTCCAGCCCCTCAGCTGGGTCGGTGCTCTTCTACTTCCTGTGCCAGACTGCAGGGGAGTGTGAGCATCCCATCATAAATGGAAAATAAAAGCAAGAACAACATCTAACAAATGCCTCTGTTTGTAGAAAATAAGCTCGATGGAAAGCTCAAAACCACACAGCTCGGAACCAGACCACCCCGCCTCCAGTGCCTCAGCACACAAGCAGCCCAGACCCGAGCACTCTGAGGAGCAGGAGCAGCTCCGGGGCACAGTGAAGAGCCTGAAGGGAGAGCGGAGCGAGCTGCAGGCACAGCTGCTGGAGAAAGAGTAGGTGCGGGAGTGGGGACTGTTGTGTCTAGGGCTAAACTGCTGCTGTGAGTTTGGGGAACTGTTCAGCTCATAGTTATTGTATAAATATTCATGGGACTAGAAACATGTTTTGGATGTGAAATACAAGCTAAGTAGCTGAGGCTGGCCAAGAACCTTCGATCCTCCTGTCTCAGCCTCCCAAATGCTTCGATTACAAGCATGCACCACCACGCCCAGCTAAAAATTACCATTTCTTGAAAAGCTTTTTATATCACTTTGAAAGGCAAATAGCTGGGTGTCATGGTGCGTGTTTGTAATCCCAATGATTGGGAGGCTGAGACAGGAGCTTTGCAAGTTCAGGGCTAGCCCAGCAACTTAGTGAGACCCTGTTTCAAAATTGGGGTGGGTGTATAACTCAGTAATAGAATGCCTTTGGGTTCAATCCCCAATGCCACACACAGGAAGGAAGGAAGGAAGGAAGGAGGGAAGGAAGGAGGAAGGGAGGGAGGGAGGGAGACAAGTAACTTGTGGCATTATCTGTAAACCATCAAGTGACATTGAATCTGTTGAGCCCTTACTATACCACAAGCACTCTGCTAGATACTTAAAGAGTATCTCATTTAATATGGCAATTAGCAGGGACCTTGTCCCTGACCGGGACACAGACCGGGAGCAGTGAGTCTGAGGTTCAGACACAAGTCTCGTCCTAGAGCCGAGTGTGTGGCAACCGTGCCACTCACATGTCTCATGGCAACTCAGCCCTCCTGCCCTCAGGCTCAGTGCCTGACTAGGCCAGGCAGGTCTTTCCCTGGGCCCCATGACTGCACCTGTGTGACTGGCGTTCTGCAGCTATCATGTGGACGCCTTTCCTGAGGACTCTGAGTCCCGAGGGTGGAACGCCATCTGCTTCTACTCCTATGGATCCCCAGCCCCCGGCAGTCTCTCACAGGGGTGACTGTGCCGAGTCAGTGCTTCTGCGCCATCCTCCTGCCATGGTGGTCTCTGTGTTGATGGGTGTGGACATCTCTGGTTTTGTGTGTTCAGTGTGGAGGTGAAGCAGCTGCTGCAGACCAAGGCTGACCTGGAGAAGGAACTGGAAAGTGCAAGAGAAAGCGAGAAGGGGCTACAGGAGCGAGAGCAGGCTCTGAAGTAAGTGGACTGGGTATTCTGAAAGAGGATCCATGAGATTCCAAACCCTCCTGTGTCTCCATGCCACCCTGACCCCCACACTTGAAGCACAGCATCAGGAGAGGGTTTTGCAAGGGCCTCTTCCCAACGTTGATCTGTAGTGCTCCTTACCTTTGTAGTAAAAATCCAAACTCAGGGAGGAGGCTCTTCATTGTAGGCCGAGGTTTGCCTCTGCAACTTCTTGGCCAAGGTCCCTGTGTGTGCCCTGCACTGCAGCCATGCCCTGACTTCACTCCTCTGTGCTCCTCTCTGGTCAAGACCACTCAGGTGTTGCTGCCTCCTCAGGAAAGTGCCAGCCATGCTCCTTCACAGTAGCTCTGGGGACCAGAGCCAGAGAGTGTGGGTGCCCCTCACATCCCCCAGCTGAATAGATAGGCAGCCACACACAGAACACCGTACAGTGTGGAGGAGCCTCCAGCTCATTACACTGAGGAAGAGGCAGACACAGGCCACGCACTGTCGTCCCACTCACACAGAGGGTCCAGACAGCAGGTCCCAGAGAGAGCAGATGGGGCCTTGTGAGCCAGACACGGGGCAGGGCACAGGAGTGGCCACTGGTAGATATGGGGTTCTTCTGAGGTGCTGGAGATGCTCTAGGATTAGTGGGATGGTTGCTTGTCTCTGTGCATATGCTAAAAGCACCTAATAATACACCTTAAAATAGTTTTATGTTGTGGATTTTTTATGTGTACATGGTACTGGGGATTGAACCCACGGGTGTTCTACCACTAACTTACAACCCAAGCCCTTTTGTTCTTTTATTTTGAAACAGGGTCTTGCTAAGTTGCCAAGGCTGGCCTCAAACTTGTGCTCCTCCTGTCTTAGCCTCCCACATAATAGGATTGCAGGCCTGCATCAGTGCACCCAGCTTATGTTATTAATTTGTTTTAATTTTAAAAGATGTAAAAAGAGCTAGGTTAGAAATCTGAGCACTCGAGCCGGGCGTGGTGGGGCACGCTTGTAATCCCAGCATTCGGAAGGCTGATACCAGAGGATCCGGGTTCGGGGTCAGCCTCAGCTACCTAGTGAGGCACTCCACAACTTAGTGAGACTCGGTTTCAAAATAAAGAATAAAAAATGGGGCTAGGGTGTAGCTCGGAGGTAGAATGCCCCTGAGTTCAATCTCCAGTACCGCAAAAAAAAAAAAGAAATCTGAGCACTCAAAATAATTAATAAGGTACAAATTACTAGAATGAATAAAACATTTATTTTCAGGAAAAATGTCACTATTGACAGAAGACCAGGGTTAAAGTAAATCAGAAAGGGATGATATGTCACTGGTAGCAGTGGTACAGGCCTGTAATCCCTGTACTTGGAAAGCTGAGACAGGAGGATCTCAGATTCAAGGCCAGCCTCAGTAATTTAGCAAGACCCTGTTTCAAAAATTAAAAAATTTGCCAGGTGTGGTGGCGCACACTTGTAATCCTAGTACTTGGGAGGCTGAGAAAAAGGATCACAGGTTCAAGGCCAGCCTCAGCTATTTCATAAGGCCCTCCACAACTTAGTGAGACCCTGTTTCAAAATAAAGAATAAAAAATAGGACTGGGGATATAGCTCAGAGGTAGAATGCCCCTAGGTTCAATCCCCAGTACCGAAAAAAAAAAAAAAAAAAATTAAAAAATTTAACCAGGTGTAGTGGCACACTCCTGTAATCCCAGTACCTGGGAGGCTGAGACAGGAAGATCACAGGTTCAAGGCCAGCCTCAGTAATTTAGCAAGACCCTGTTTCAAAAATGAAAACATGAGCCGGGTGTGGTGGCGCACGCTTGTAATCCCAGCATTCGGGAGGCTGAGACCGGAGGATACAGGTTTGAGGCCAGCCTCAGCTACCTAGTGAGGCACTCAGCAACTTAGTGAGACCCGGTTTCAAAATAAAGAATAAAAAATAGGGCTGGGGGTATAGCTCAAAGGTAGAATGCCCCTGAGTTCAATCCCCAGTGCCAAAAAAAAAAAAAAATGAAAACATTTAACCAAGTGTGGTAGCATACTCCTGTAATCCCAGTACTTGGGAGACTGAGACAGGAGGATCTCAGGTTCAAAGCCAAGCCTCAGCAATTTAGCAAGACCCTGTTTCAAAATAAAAAGTAAGAGGGTTGGGGGTGTAGCTCAGCACCCCCCATACCACAAAAATGGGCTGGAGGTATAACTCAGGGGCAGAATGCCCCTGGTTCAATCCTCCCTAAAAATAGAGCAGATGTTGCCGGGCGTGGTGGCGCACGCTTGTAATCCCAGCATGCGGGAGGCTGAGACTGGAGGATCCGGGTTCCCGGCCAGCCTCAGCTACCTAGTGAGGTACTCCACAACTTAGTGAGACCCGGTTTCAAAATAAAGAATAAAAAATAGGGAGCCGGGCGTGGTGGTGCAAGCTTGTAATCCCAGCATTTGGGAGGCTGAGACCGGAGGATCCGGGTTCAAGGCCAGCCTCAGCTACCTAGTGAGGCCCTCCACAACTTAGTGAGACCCTGTTTCAAAATAAAGAATAAAAAATAGGGCTGGGGTATAGCTCGGAGGTAGAATGCCCCTGAGTTCAATCCCCAGTACCAAAAAAAAAAAAAAAAAAGAGCAGATGTGCAATAATGAGTCTTTTTACTGTAATATCTAGAGTAAGGACATAGGTTATAATTTCTTCTATTCACATTGTTTATCAAAATCCCCATATAATATCTTCCTAGTCATTGTTCATGCAATGACGTGTGTGTGTGTGTGTGTGTGTGTGTGTGTGTGTGTGTGTGTGTGTGTATATAGTTCTGAGGCTCAAACCCAGGGCCTTGTACATGCTACATGCAGTGGCTACTTTTTGTGTTCTAACAGTTTCCAGAATGGTGCTGGCCCTGGGGTCCTCAGTGCCACCTTTGTGGGGCTCCCAGCTTGGAGGAAGAGACACAAGAAAGCACTGTGCAGGGCTCTGCAGCCTGTCCAGCCTCTCTCCACATAGGCCTGCCTGTCCTATTGTGCGACAACCACGCCTCACACAGTGACAAACAAGGTGTCATCTTTTCCCTTTCTACTCTAGAGAGGAAATTCAAACACTTACCAACAAGTATCAGGAGCTGGCAGAAACTAAGAAAGAAGAGTGCAGCGCTCCCGTGGAAGAGCCTCAGGAGGTATGGCGTGGCCGAGGTCACATCCTCTCCCGTTAGGCCTGTCAGGCATGGCGGGCCTCCCCGTGACACCATGCTCACCACTGTCTTCATGCCGAGTTCTTCCTGACCATAATGTTGGCAGCCCAATTTCCTGTTCCCCTTGCAGCCGATTTCTGTGACTCAGGTGGTGTGTATAGAAGTGTAGGGCTGTGGATTAACCATGGACAGTAAGTCGACTCCTCAGGCCAGGGTTGGATCTTAGACAGTTAGGTTGGTGAGAAGTTTTCCTAAACCTGGAGCGTGTGGGAAGTTCAGCCACATGGCAAGGGCTGTCTGCCATGGAGGTAAGCAGGCCTTGGAAGTCCCACACCAACCTCACTGGAAGCGAGTCCAGAATATGCTGCACCCTTGAGCAGGGGCAGGTCTCCTCTCTCCCTGTGCCTGAGCTGCAGCAAGGGTGGTGGTGAGTGACTGCTTGGTGAGGGCCTGGCATCTGTCCCTCGTGGCTTGTTACATGGGAGCCACAGGAGATGGCTGAGGCTGAGGCAGGCTTGTAACTCTGAGAGTCTTCGGCCCTTCTCTACCCCTGGGGGTCAGCAGAGGTTAGCCTCTGTCCCATTGGCCAGTGCTCCCTGAACTTGTGTTTCGTGTGTGTGTGTGTGTGTGTGTGTGTGTGTGTGTGTGTGTGTGTGTGTGTGTTTTACTGGAGATTGAACCCAGGGCATTCTACCTTTGAGCTATGCCCCTAGACCGATTTTTATTTTTATTTTGAAACAAGCTCTCGTTAAGTTGCTAAGGACCTTGCTAAGTAGCTAAGGCTGGTCTCAAACCTATGATCTTCCTATCTCAGCCTCTCAAGTACTGGAATTACAAGTATTCACCACCATATCCCACTTGCACTTACACTGGAAAGCGCCCTTCAATAACCTTTTCTCAAGAAATGCTTTTTGGGTTTTTTTTTGTTTTGTTTTTTGTTTTTTCCAGTATTGAGGATTGAAGCCAGGGGAATTCTACCACTGAGCTACAGCCCCCACCCCCAGCCTTTCTTTTTTTCTTTTTTAATGGTACAGGTGATTGAACCCAGAGGTATTCTACCTCCATGTTACATGTCTAGCTCTTTTTATATATTTTACTTTGAAACAGTGTCTCACTAAATTGCTGAGGGTCTTGCTAAACTGCTGCGGCCAGTCTTGAACATGTGGTCCTCCAGTCTCAGCCTCCCAAGTACTGAGATTATAGGTGTGCGCCACCACGCCCAGTTCCTTTCTATTTTTTATTTTGAGACAGGGTCTCTTTCAATTGCCCAGGCTCTCTCAAACTTGCAGTCCTCCTGCCTCAGCCTCCCAAGTCTCTGGGATCACAGGTATAGGCCACCGCAATTGGCCCAAAGAATGGATTATTCAGATAGCAGGTCTGTACAAAAGATAACTATAAGGGGCTGGGGATGTAACTCAGTGGAACACCACTTGCCTAGCATGAGTGCAGCCCAGGGTTCAATCTCCAGTACCTCAAACAAAGAAAAGAATAACTTAGACTTAAAATCCTAAGCCAGGCATGGCAGCACACACCTATAATCTCAGTACTTGGAAAGCTAAGACAAGAGAATTGTAGACTCGAGATCAGCCTCAGCAACTTAGTGAGACCCTCAGCAACTTGGTAAGACCTTGTTTCAGAATAAAAAGGGGCCGCTGGGCACAGTGGCACACGCTTGTAATCCCAGTACTAGGGAGGCTGACAGGAGGATCGCAGGTTCAAGAATAGCCTCAGCAAGTATTAAGACTCTCATCAACCTAGTGAGACCCTGTTTCAAAATAAAAATAAAAAATAGGGCTGGGGTGTAGCTCAGAGGTAGAATGTCTCTGGGCTCAATCCCCAGTACCACAAAAAAAAAAAAAAAAAAAAAAAATCCCAGCGTTTGGGAGGCTGAGACTGGAGGATCCGGGTTCGCGGCCAGCCTTAGCTACCTAGTGAGGCATTCCGCAACTTAGTGAGACCCTGTTTCAAATAAAGAATAAAAAATAGGGCTGGGGGTATAGCTCGGAGGTAAAATGCCCCTGAGTTCAATCCCCAGTACCACATTAAAAAAAAAAAAAAAATGGAGTGGAGGTATAGCTCAGAGGCAGAATCTCCCTGAGTTCAATCACCAGTACCACACACGAAAAAAGTTGGCCAGGGTAGGTGTGGTGGTGCATACTTGTAATCCCAGTACTTGAGAGACTGAGACTGGAGGTTCTGGGTTTGTGGCCAGCCTCAGCTACTTAGTGAGGCCTGCCACAACTTAGTGAGACCCTGTTTCAAAATATAGGGCCCGGGGTGTAGCTCAGAGGTAGAATGCCCCTGGGTTCAATTCCCAGTACTGCAAAAAAAAAAAAAAAAAGTGGCCAGCCTGTGGCTAAGCTCCCTGCAGTCCCCACGATATCAGCATCCTGGAGATGGCCACCAGACAGAGTTGAGGGTCCACACTGCTCGCCAGTGGCTTTATCAGATGGCATGATGGCATGGTGCACAGTGTGGGTGCAGACTTTCCTCTGAATTAATAAGGCAGGCTGCCTTATCAGCTGATAAGCATGGCCTGCCATCCTGCCAGGTAATATCCTGTCCGGTTGCCTGATACTGATCTTCCCTGCACCAGCCAGTCTGCCTTCCATTTCCTGCAGGCCAGAGGCGAGCTCTGCACACCCCCTCCCAGCAGCAGACACTCTCCGCAAGACTCTGAACCTGCTTCCAGGGAGGAGAGCTGCTGCCGACCCCCCTCCTGCTCTGATGGGAGAAAAGAGGCTGCCGCCAGGACCTTGCAAGCCGGCTGGAAAGCCCATAAACACAAGGTGAGCTTTCCCAAGAAGGCCAGCACTCTTGCTCCAACTGCAGAAAGCATCCCGTTCATATGTTCAATCAACAAACCCTTGCCTCTGCTGTGCTGGCCACAGGCAGGACCATTGACATATAGGAAAATGTAGGGAAGATGGCAGGAGCAGCTGAGCGTCCTGCAGTATGGTGGGTGTTGTGGAGGGGAGAGTAGCCCTGCTGCCTGTCAGGTGGCAGGAAAGAAAAGGAGAAAAGGGACGGAGGAGTCGCCACAAAGGGCCACCTCTCAGCTCGCCCTTGGAGCATGAGCAGGATTCCATATTTTGCCACTCAGAAATGAGGCAATTGCTCCTCCTGGAAACCCTCTGTAGTTCACCTGGTCTGTCACACACTATAGCAGGTAGTTTGTGAGCCTGAGTGGGTCACAGATAATTGCACCCCAACCCATCTAGAAAGATACCTCACCATCCCTAAGTAGAGCATCAGAGATCTTAGGGATACTTAGGTTCATTGCTAAAAATAAGCTCGGAAAATTTAAATCGCCCATAGCCAGCTCTTGGGGGGCTCCTTGGGAGGAAACGACTCAGAGGAGTGGTCCATCTTAGCAGGAATATGAAAGGTCTGCCTCCATAGACAGCTCTGCAGCTGTCTATGGTTTTTGGTTTTTTGGTGTTCTACCTCCGTGCTATACCCCCAGCCCTATTTTTTATTATTTTGAAACAGGGTCTCACTAAGTTGCGGAGTGCCTCACTAGGTAGCTGAGGCTGGCCGCGAACCTGGATCCTCCGATCTCAGCCTCCCAAATGCTGGGATTACAAGCGTGTGCCACCACGCCTGGCTCTGTATGATTCTCCTGTCTTAGCCTCGCCAGGACTGGGATTACAAGTGTGTGCAACCACACCCAGCTTGTAATATTTTCTTCCTATATATTTAGTTTTTTTTCCTCCAGACCATTTGCAAGTAAATTTTAGGCATTATAAAACATTAGCACATATCTTCTAAGAGTTTTTTTCTTACTAACTAGAATACCCTTATTGCATGTAGGAATATGTCAATAATTTTCTATCATCAAATGACCCCTTCATTTTCAGGTTTCTCCACATGTCCCAAGATGCCATTCCTAGCTGTCATTTCATGCCAAGATCCTGGCATGGTTGGATTGGGGTCCTTATCAGGCAAATCCCTGTTTTCAGTGGTTTAGTTTCCTTAGCTTGGTTTCTAGAAGTTCCCAAGACTGGCCTCCAACCTGTGATCCTCCTGTCCCAGCCTCTCAAGTACTGGGATCACAGGCATGCACCACCACTCCTGGCTGACATTTTCTTTTTCAAGAGAATAGGCCAGTGTCTTATAGGATATTCCACATCCAGCTTCTTGCTCTGATTGTTTCCTCATGGTGTGGTTTAACTTGTTCCTTGTTCCTCTGCCCTCTCTATTTCCTGTAAATGAGCAATTAGGTTACAGGCTCCATTTTGGTTAAAAGTTTCAGGTTAAAGATTTCTGGTAAGAATATCTCATAGGTGAGACCTCGAGGCACAAATGAGATCAGTAGTCCCACTTGTGTTCCTAAGTGACTACTCACTTATGGTGGTGGCTGCTAGTTCTCGCCTTGTCAAAGAAACTGGTAATGGCCAGGCATGGTGACTTACACCTGTAATCCCAGTACTTGGGAGGCTGAGACAGGAGGATCACAGGTTCATGGCTAGCCTCAGCAACTTAGTGAGACCCTCTGCAACTTAATAAGGCTCTGTATCAAAATGTTTCAAAATTGTTTCAGAATAATTAATTAATTACAATCTGGGCATAGTGGCTCACACCTATAATTCCAGTACTTGGGAGTCTGAGGCAGGAGGATCACAGGTTCAAGACCAGCCTCAGCAACATAGACTCTCAACAACCTAGTGAGACCTTATTTCAAAACAAAAAATACAAAAAGATCTGGGAGTAGCTCGGGGGTAGAATGCCTCTGAGTTCAATCCCCGGTACCACAACAAAATAAATTACAGACATCATTCTCTTCAATGCTCAGATTGTCCTGAATTTGGCCATAGGCACCCCTTTGATCTGGCTGCCATGGCTGTTGTCTTGCTGAGCACATCCTTGTTTTCTGGCACATGCGCCTGCGCCTTCCTCTGCTGGCCCTGGCCCTTGCCGTGTCTGAGCCATTGGGTTTCAGAAGCAGCTGCCCTGTCTGTTTTCCATCCCACATTGACTTGTAGCAGAGCCAAGATAAGGGACGAAAACTATTGTGAAGAATTCATCCTTCCCATGTTAATGCATTGTTTTATTTCTTTATTTCAGAAAGAAAGGGCTGTCCTGGACGAGGTAAGCAAGGTTAATTTCACCAGTTTCAAAATACCTGTCTTGACTTTGGAGCAAAGTAACTGAGGGGATATTTAAAGGCACATCATTAAGACCTATTTTTCAGGAAATCAAACCAGACCCCAACATTAGGTTTAGAATGAGCAAGTATTAGAAACATCAAATAAATATTGAGTAATTTTACACTTTCAAAAATTTATTTATTCATTCATTCATTCAACATACTTTCACACTGGTCATCAGTTCTTTGAGATGCAGAGACACCTGGACATGTGTAAACGAGTAGATAAATGAGCATGTGGGTTAGGGCTGCCATCCTGCAGGCCAGGGGGTCCCTGCGAGGAGGGACAGAGGGAAGGGAGAGAAGGGGCATCCCGGGCAGGAGAGGTGACAGGAGCTAGGAGCTAGGAGCTGCAGTTTGGAGAGGCTGGCAGGGAGTGGGTGGGCCTGGTTGGCCGGGAGTGACTGGTAGAGGGTTGGTGGGTGTGGCTGGCCTGGAGCAGTGGGCGTGAGCTTGAATGGGAAGTGGGCTGCAACAAGCAGGGTTGTATTGGGACCCGCCCACAAGAGCCGTGCTAAATAAATAAAACTATCTAGTTTGTCTTGGAGGCCTCTCAGACTTGTATCCTTTTCTCTGGCCCCTTCTGGGGCCATGATGTGCTTCCATCTGGGCCACAGGGAAGGGCACAGTCTCTAGCACCTAGAGCAGGCAGCAGCTGCAGGGCTCCCAGCTGGCTCCTCTCAGTGAGGTGGTCTGGGTTGGCACCTGCAGCTCACTAGCTCCCAGTGGCTGGGCTGAACATCTCTGTGCCCTTACCCTCACACAGTAGGCATTCACCCGCAGTTGCCCGCTGGGCTTCTGCCAAATGCAGGCCCCACAGGAGCTAATGATGGGGACACCGTCCTAGACTTCATGGAGTCATGTCTGCAGGAAAGACAGACCGCAGATGAAGAGGGCCAGCGTGCCGCAGGCATGGGCAGCCTGAGGCTTCAGCAAGGGAATGTACAAAGTCCACGTCCAGCTCCCAAAGGCATGAGCTCCTTCTGTTAGCATGTCACTCTACCACACCACCCCAGGAGACGGTCCCCTACCAGCCATTATGCTTGTCCTTAGTCTCAGGCATCTTGGTACCACCTCAGGAGCCACTTCAGCACCCAGGCCCTGGCCTCTCCATTCCTAGAGCTGCTCATTCACATGCTCTTGTCCTCACCCCCACCCCAGCTACCCTGTGGTCACACCCCTGGCCTTACCAAGGGTCATCACAGGTATCACTGTCTGACCTTCCCTCCCATCTTCTGTTACTTCCACTGCACCCTCATACTCAGTTCTGGGACCGTCCCTGGCCACCCTCCATGGCACACGAGCCATCACCACACCCCACTGTGTCCCCTGCCTGCCTCAGCATGGTCTAGGGTCATCATTCATGCCCCAGCCCCATCACACTCTCCTGACACCTCATCCCTGCCTTCTCTGTCCCTGCCCCCCTAAATGTGGGAGGGCCACCTCCCACCCTAGGGTGCAGTGGCTCACACCTGTAATATCAGTACTTGGAAGACTGAGAAAAGAGGATCCCAGGTTCAAGGCTAGCAAGCATAACTTAGTGAGACCCTGTTTCAAAATTTAAAAACAGAGCCAGGCGTAGTGGCACACGTTTGTAATCCCAGCATTTGGGAGGCTGAGACCGGAGGATCCGGGTTCGCGGCCAGCCTCAGCTACTTAGTGAGGCACTCTGCAACTTAGTGAGACCCTGTTTCAAAATAAAGAATAAAAAACAGGGCTGGGGGTGTATCTCGGAGGTAGAATGCCCCTGAGTTCAATCCCCAGTACCGAAAAAAAAAAAAAAATTTAAAAACAGGTCTGAGGGTATAGCTCAGAGGTAGAAATGCCCCTAGGTTAAAAATAAAAAAAAAATTTTTTTAATTAAAAAAAAAAAACTAAAAAATAAGTGAGCGACCTATGACCCCAGTCAGAGTAGCCTTCAGCACTGTCCAGGGCCCTTTCATCAGTTCACCCCCCTCCCCAACTTGTAAAACCCTGATGTTATACCTAGCTGTCCTCTAACCTCTACCCTCTGCCCTCGGCTAGTTACTTTGCTTCTTACTCCACTGGGAAACAAAAGTGGTCAAGAGACCTCCGAGCTACAGTGGCAGTCCACCTCCCACCCTAGGATGGCCAGAATAAAAAACTGAACAGTAAGTGAGGCGTGGTGGCACACGCTTGTAATCTCAGTACTTGGGAGGCTGAGGCAGGAGGAGCCGAGTTCATGGCCAGCTTTAGCTACTTAGTGAGACCCTATTTCAAAATAAAGAATAGAAAAATAGGACCGGGTAGTAGCTCGGAGGTAGAATACCCCTCAGCTCAATCCCCAATACTGCAAAAAAAAAAAACAAAAAAAAAACTGAACAGTAGGCCAGGCGTGGTGGCGCACACTTGTAATCTTGGGAGACTGAGACAGGAGGATTGCAGGTTTGAAGCCAGCTTGGCAATTTAGCAAGACCTTCCATAGCTTAGTGAGACCCTGTTTCCAAATAAATAAAATCAGGCTTGGGTTGTAGCTCAGGGGTAGAATGCCCCTGGCTTTGATCCTCAGTGCCACAAATAATAATAATAATAATAATAATAATAATAATAATAATAATAATATAGTAAATCATAACAATAAACAATATCCAGAAATGGTGGTACATACCGGTAATCTCAGTACTTGAGAGGCTGAGACAGGAGGATCACAGGCTCAAGACTAGCCTCAGCAACATAACAAGACCCTCAGCAACCCAGTGAAACCCTGTTTCAAAATAAAAAAGGGTTGGAGGTATAGCTCAGAGGTAGAATGCCCCTGGGTTCAATCCCCAGTACCAAAAAAAAAAAGCTAAACAGTAACCAGCATTGGTGAGAAGGTGATGCCTTCATGCCCTGCCGGTGGGAATGTAATGTGGTACAGCCACTGTGGGGACCAGTTGGCAGCTCCTCAAAAAGTTCTACAAGGAGGTACCACGTGCCGCAGCTCCTCCCCTGGCAGAACCCAGGGGAACTGGAAAGCACTGTGGGGGCAGCCTGTACCTGGAAGCTCACAGCAGCCCTGTGCACAGCTGCCTGCCGGAGGCCGAGACCACCCAGCGATGGGACAGACTGTGCTGTCTGTCCACATGAAGGGCATTATTCAGCCATAAAAGGAACGGATGTAGATGAACCTTGGGAATGTTATATTACCTGAGAGAAGCCAGGGGAAAGGCCATCTGTTGTGTGACTCAGAACAGGTCACCATGGAGACAGAAGGGTCAGTGGTTGCCAGCGGCAGGGACAGTGGGGGATGGGGACTAATGGCTGGTGGCCCAGGATTACCATTTGGAGTGATGAAAAAGATCTAGAGGGATAGCAGTGGTGGTTGTATAACATGAATGGAATTAACACCCCTGAATTGTATACCATAAAACAGGCCAGGGTGGGCATGGTGATGCACACCTGTAATCCCAGTCTGTGGGAGGCTGAGTCAAGAGGATCGAAGGTTCAAGGCCATCCTCAGTAATTTAGCAAGGACCCTACTTCAAAATAAAAAGGGCTGGGGGTGTAGCTTGGAGATAGAATGCCCCTGATAGAATGCCCAGTACCAAAAAGAAAGTGATGCCCACCACTTACCTGCTTGCCCAGGAAACAGGCATTGAGATTTTGCCTTCTCTCTTTCCCTAACACCCTGCCACCAATCTTACCAAACCTGTGAGCTGCCTTTGAAGCCTTCCCAAAACTCAGCCTCTTTTGGATCTGGCCGCTCACTCACTTCCTGCCTACACTACTGCAGCGGTCTACACATTTCCCCTTTGCCATGCTACAGCCTACCGCCAGGGAGCTGCTAGGAAGACAGGTTTGGTTTGGTTTTTGTAGTACTGAGGATTGAACCCAGGGGCATTCTACCTCTGAGCTACATTCCCAGCTCTTTTTTATTTTTTTTTTTTTTTTTTTTCGTGGTGCTGGGGATTGAACTCGGGGATATTCTACCTCTGAGCTACACTTCCAGCCCTATTTTATTTTTTTATCTGGAAACAATGTCTTCCTAAATTGCTGAGGGTGGCTTTGAATCCTCCTGTCTCAGCCTCCCAGGTACTGGAATTACAGATGTGTGCCAACACACCTGGCTATTTGGGGTAGGGGGGAGGTACTAAGGATTGGACCCAGGGGTATTCTGTCTCCAAGCTACACCCTCAGCACTTTTTTTTTTTTTTTTTAATTTTGAAACAGTCTTGCTAAGTTGCTGAAGCTGGGCTCCACCCTGCAATCTCCAGTCTCCCTGTCTCTCAGCCACGCCTGCTGCCATTGCTGTGCAGTGGTGCCCTCTCCTTCCTGACTGAGCCAGCTGGCCTTCCTTTGTTATGCTTGTCTCCTCTCCCCATGTGGATGACATTTCCTTCACCTTGCTTTCAAGGAAAAGCAGCCGTCTTGTCTTTTCCTGACAGTTATTATGGAAATATCTAGACCTCTCAACTCAGGTCGGATCAGGTCTCAGCATGCTTGCTTGTAAGTCTCCTGAAGTGTTTTGAGAGCAGCAAGTCCTCTGTCAAACTGTGATAGTTTTAATCCAGGCAAGAGATAGGATCATCCTAAAAGGAGTGCTTCACTAAAATACAGAGCATCAATTTCAGACCTGGTGGAACATCCATGCACATTTCTTAATTAGACCATTAAGAGCAAGGCGTAGTGGTACATGTGTGTAATCCCAGTACTTGGGAGACTGAGACAGGAGGATCACGGATTTAAGGCCAGCCTCAGCAACTTAGCTAGGCTTTCAGCAATTTGATGAGACCTGTTTCCAAATAAAAAAATAAATCTGGGATGTAGCTGGGAGGTAGAACATCCCTGGGTTCAATCCCCAGCACCACCAAAAAAAGAAAGTCACAAGCCAGGCGTGGTGGCGCACGCTTGTAATCCCAGTACTCGGGAAGCTGAGACAGGAGGATCACAGGTTCACTGTCAGCCTCAGCTACTTAGTGAGGCCCTCCGCAACTTAGTGAGACCCTGTTTCATAGTAAAGAATAAAAAATAGGGCTGGGGGTGTAGCTCAGAGGTAGAATGCCCCTGGGTTCAATCCCTAGTACTGAAAAAAGAAAAGAAAATCACAAAGAGCCAAGCACAATCATACACATCTGTAATTCTAGTACTTGGGAGACTGAGACAGGATTGAAAGTTGGACTCCAGCGTGTAGTAACTTTTGTGAGACCCTGTTTGAAAAACAAAAAGACTGGGTTCAGTAGGGCACACCTATAATCTCAGTACCTGGAATGTTGAGACAGGAGTATTACACATTCAGGGCCAGCCTCAGCAGTTTAGCAAGACCGTCAGTAATTTAGTGAGATCTTGTTTCAAAATAAAAATAAAAGGGGCTGTAGGTGGAGCTCAGAGGTAGAATGCCCTGGGTTTTATCTCCAATACCAAAAAGAAAAAAACTACCTAGGAATAAGGTCAAAGGATAAATAATTCCATGATGATTGTTCTAGAGAACTTCTTGTACCTTATGTGGTTTTGTGGGGTTTGTTTGTTTGTTTGTTTGTTTGTTTGGGGTTGGTGGTACTGGGAATTGAACCCAGGGGCATTCTACTTCTGAGCTACACCTCCAGCCCTTTTTTTTTTTGAAACAGGGTCTCACTAGATTGATAAGAGTCTCAATACTTGCTAAGGCTGTCCTCGAACCTGTGATCCTCCTGTTTTAGACTCCCAAGTACTGGGATTACAGGTGTGTACCACTACGCCCACAACCTTTTGTGACTTTAGAAGATGTGTGTAATGAAAAGCAGAGGAAACAAAATAATCTGTCCCAACATGGAATCATTCTTTGTGCAGTGTGTATTACATTAGCTGAAAGTGTGGTTGTGTTTAGCAACTGATTCATTCATGTTCCCCCATTCCATTTGCTGGAGCATCCCGCCCCTGTGCCTTTTCTCCCAAGGGGGTTGAAGTACTTCTCCCCTCAGAGGTGGAGGGAGACAGGAGGCTCCCTGAGATGCTCCTGCAGTTATGCAGTGGAGCCAGAAGGACTTTTCTCTGCTTTCAGCTTTTCCTTCCAGCATCTCCCTTAATCCTTACCACCATCTTCCAGGGAAGTTAACATCTGTGTTCCTCTCCCTCCTTTTCTCCCGCCAGGCAGCAGACATAATTCAGGCAGCTTTCAGGGGACATCTAGCAAGAACGAGGTTGTTATCAAGCAAAGCCTGCGGCTCAGAATCTCCTGGCCTGCTGGGCTCTCCAGACCAGGTAACCCATTGGTTCTGGTCCGTTGCCTCTCCTATGCTGTGTCAGTCTAGGAGAGCTCAGGCCACTGTCCTTCTGGCTCTTACCTTTCCTTGTCAGCTTGCCTTGCGCTCCATCCATGGCTCATGCCGGCCCACCGTGGCACCTCTATGCAGGCCTGGGTGGACTTGGCCTAAAGACCACATTGCTTTAGGTCTAGAGAATCAAGCAGCATATCTTGGCTTTCAGTAAAACCACATGCTGAAAATCTAATGAAGATTCATGCTCTCACCAGGCACAGTGGCATACTCCTGTAACCGCAGTACTTGGGAGACTGAGACAGGAGGTTCGCAGGTTGGCAGCCAGCCTTAGCAATTTAGTGAGAACCTGTTTCAGAATAAAAAATAAAATAGGGCTGGCAGTGTAGCCCAGAGGTAGAAGCCCCTGGGTTCAATCCACAGTACCACGAAAAAAAAAAAAAAAAAAAGCCGAGCATGGTGGTGCACGTTTGTAATCCCAGTACTTGGAAGGCTGAGACCAGAGGATCCGGGTTCGTGACCAGCCTCAGCTACTTAGTGAGGCCCTCCGCAACTTAGTGAGACCCTGTCTCAAAAATAAAGAATAAAGCTGGGAGTGGTGGTGCATGCTTATAATCCTAGGGAGGCTTATAATCCTAGGGAGGCTTATAATCCTTGGGAGGCTGAGACAGGAGGATTGCAGGTTCACTGCCAGCCTCAGCTACTTAGTAAGGCCCTCTGCAACTTAGTGAGACCCTGTTTCAAAATGAAGAATAAAAAATAAGACTGAGGGTATAGCTCAGAGATAGAATGCCCCTGAGTTCAATCCCCAAAACCGCAATAAGTAGATAAATAAATAAGAATAAAAAATAGTGCTGGGGTATGGCAGAGGTAGAATGCCCCTGCATTCAATCCCCAGTACTGGAAAAAAAAATTCATGTTCTTGATGGGTACAGGCCTGTAATCCCAGTACTTGGGAGGCTAAAACAGGTGGATCACAGGTTGAGACCAGTCTCAGCACTTAGTGAAGAACCTGTTTCAAAATAAAAAATAAAAAGGGCTGGGGATGTACTTGGAGATAGAATGCCCCTGGGTTTAATCCCTAATACCAAAACAAAAAGATTCATGTTCTTTGTGTTGGTACCCTCTTTGGTAAAGATGATATGCTTATTTTAAATTTTTTATTTTTGAGGCAGCATACTGGAGAGTGAACCCAGGGGCATTCTACCTTTGAGATACACCCCCCAGCCCTTCTTTTTTATGGGGGGTGCTGGGGATTGAACTCAGGAGTGTTCTACCTCTGAGCTACACCCTGGCTCCCATGCTTTGAGTGCTGCACACAGCTGGGCCCACAGCAAG
Source organism: Graphiurus murinus (assembly GCA_004027655.1). NCBI lineage: Eukaryota > Metazoa > Chordata > Mammalia > Rodentia > Gliridae > Graphiurus > Graphiurus murinus. The sequence continues at coordinate 88,516 of PVLC010001000.1, read as the reverse complement.
TTGCCAGACAGTATCTCCTCCATTGTCATTACCCTGCAGCGCTCACCCACACCCGGTGTCCCAAGCCCCACCATCCAGGCCAAGGGCAGCCCAGAGCAAGAGGAGGCCATCACTGTCATCCAGTCTGTCTTTCGGGGACACCTGGCACGGTCCAAGTACAGGTGAGTGGGGGAAAGCCCAGCCTATAGCGCCAAGCACAGGTTCATGGCAGTAAGCTGGCACAGCACCTGCCATCTGCAAGTCAGGTCCTGGAGTGTAGCCATAGTAAGAGTTAAACCTTTTGGGTTGGACACAGAGACACATGACTGTAATCTCAGTCCTTGGGAGGCTGAAACAGGAGGATCACGTTTGAGGCCAGCCTCAGCAATTTAGCAAGACCTTGTTTCAAAATAAAAAAATAAACCAGAGTACTTGAGAGGCTGAGACTGGAGGATCCAGGTTTGCGGCCAGCCTCCGCAACTTAGTGAGACCCTGTTTCAAATAAAGAATGAAAAATAGGGCTGGGGGTGTGACTACGGAGGTAGAATGCCCTTGGGTTCAGCCCCCAGCACCGCAAACAAACCAGGTATGGTGGCACATGCCTGTAATCCCAGTACTTGGGAGGCTGAGACAGGAGAATCATAAATTCACAGCCAGCCTCAGCAAGTTAGTAAGGCTCTCCACAACTTAGTGAGACCCTACTCAAAATAAAAAAGTAGGGAGCCGGGCGTGGTGGCGCACGCTTGTAATCCCAGCATTCGGGAGGCTGAAACCGGAGGATCTGGGTAGCCAGCCTCAGCTACCTAGTGAGGCACTCCGCAACTTAGTAAGACCGGGTTTCAAAATAAAGAATAAAAAATAGGGCTGGGGGTATAGCTCGGAGGTAGAATGCCCCTGAGTTCAATCCCCAGTACCGCAAAAAAATAAAATTAAAAAGTAGAGCTGAGGGTGTAGCCTAGAGGTAGGAGGTCCCTGGGATCCATCCCTAGTACCACAATAAAAAATAAAAAGGGAGCCGGGCGTGGTGGCGCACGCTTGTAATCCCAGCATTCGGGAGGCTGAGACCGGAGGATCCGGGTTCGAGGCCAGCCTCAGCTACCTAGTGAGGCACTCCGCAATTTAGTGAGACTCGGTTTCAAAATAAAGAATAAAAAAATAGGGCTGGAGGTATAGCTCAGAGGTAGAATGCCCCTGAGTTCAATCCCCAGTACCGCAAAAATAAATAAATAAAAATAAATAAAATAAAAAGGGCCAGGTGTGGTGGCGCATGCTTGTAATCCCAGCATTTGGGAGCCTGAGACCGGAGGATCCGGATTTTCGGCCAGCCTCAGGTATCTAGTGAAGCACTCCGCAACTTAGTGAGACCCTGTTTCAAAATAAAGAATAAAAAATAGGGCTGGAGGTATACCTCAGAGGTAGAATGCCCCTGAGTTCAATCCCTAGTACCGCAAAAAAAAAAAAAAAAAAAGGCTAGAGGTGTAGCTCAAAGGTAGAATACCCCTAGGTTCAATCTCCACTACCAAAAATAATATATAAAACCTGCACACCTGCACAGCCTGACCCTGGTGTGTGCCAGAAGGGCGTGGACAGAGGACATGTCTGAGGTGTCCAGGCTGAGAGGTCTGCATGCCCCAACATCAGACTCAGCAGGAGCTTTCTTTCTCTCTTCCAGTGGTACCAGCCAAAGAACAGCCACTGCCACGTCTAGGAGGAGAGCTGCTTCAGCTGCATGCCCAGAAACCTCCCCACCATCCCGTGAAGCTTCTCTAGGTAATTTCACATTTAACTCAGACACCAGGGGCAGTGACCCTCTAAGATTTAAGCCACTAGAGCAACCACCTTCCAGGCAGCTCAGGTTGTGTGAGGAGGCAAGGGCAATTTGTCCTACTACTGCAGCCTCCGAACTGAGTCACAGATGATGCCAGGAAGATCTTCCACCAGCTTCCTCCCTTGCCCCAGGGATCCCAGCCGGGGGTTCTTGAGCTCAGCTACTACTGACAGTTCTGGTGTCCACAGGTCCCTGCAGGCCACGCCCACTGAGCTTCTTGAGCTCCCGTCTTCGTTCTTCCCAGCTGCAACAGAGCCAGTTGGTTTCCCTCCCATGGGCCAGTGTTCCTTACCTTCCCTTTCCCTTCCCTCCTTCCTCTCCCTCCCTTCCTTCCTTGTATTTCCTTTCCTGCTCCATTAAAGGCCAGAAGCACTGGGGGAAGAAGTCTTGATACCTACCGGCTGCCCCTGCCCCACCCACTCTGAGGGTGACCCCCCAGTCCCTGCCTTTCTCTGGGCTCACTCTCCTCACATGCAGAGTGGAGAACAGAGCCAGACAGCTAAACCTATGGGCCTGGGAATGGAGGATTCTGTGACTGCACTCGGATCCTTCCAGCCTTCCACTCCATGGAAGCCCTTCCTCTACAGCTGCTCTTGTGACCGTGAGAAGGCAGTGGGAGGGTCTTACATGTGGGTGTGGCCTGAAGGGATGCTCTGTTGGGCACCCTTAAACAGAGAAGTTTCCCTAGGTCTCCAAGGTGGAACCAGGAAGGACAGGCAGGGGCAGGGCAAAACACTTACTGTGAAGAAGAAACAGGTGGTGCTGACAGGTAGGCGATGGGTCCCATCCAGGATCATGCCTTATGTCAATCATGGGTCCAATTTGCATGTCCTTTCAGGTGAGGACAGTGAAGTCAAAGATGGGGAGGCCACAGAGGATGAGTCAGGGGAGCCTGCAGGTCCTCAGCCCTGCTTTGGTAAGTGTGGGGCAGTGATGGATGGAGTTGGCCTTCCAGGGTGTCACCCTTCTCTGATGACAGAAAAATCACACTTAAGGACAAGGCCATGGGTCTGAGCATGCTCATTCCGAATGCCCTCAGCCTGGTCATCTCTTTCTGGGTGGGCATGACCCTCCCCTTCCCAGAGGCCAGTTAGGAGCTGTTTCTTGGAGAACTCAAGCTAAGAATTTCACTCCACAAGCCAGGTACAGGGGCACACACCTATAATCCTACTACTTAGGAGCCTGAGACAGGAGGATTGCAGATTCAAGCCCATCCTCAACAACTCAGCCAGACCTTCAGAAACTTAGCAAGACCCTGCCTCAAAGTATAAAAATAAAAAGGGCTGGGAGTGTGGCTCAGAGGTAAAGTGCCCCTGTGTTCAATTCCCAGTACCATTAAAAAAAAAAAAATGTCCACATTTAGCCTGGAAATCATAATCATGCCTGAAATTACACATTCTCCACTTCAGCCTTTTTTTTTTTTTCCTTAGCTTTGTCAGAGCTAGAAAACTTTGAACTTTGATATTCTCTCCAAAACCTCCATGTGCAAAGCTCAGTGAGCAAAGATCAGCAGCCCTGGGATTTCAAGGAAAGAAGCCGACGCTGAAGCCTCGGCAGGCCCTTAACCCCTGGCCCAGAGGGCTTTAAATTGTTCTCCAAAAACCCGCTTTATGCTGATCCTCCAGACTCGGTGTTTGGTGACCTTCAGATTATTTGATCAGGCTAAAGTATTTGTTTATGCTGCCCTTTCCTCTTCTTGCTAAATGGAAGTGTTTTTGAAGGGGCAGATTACTCCACCTGTCCAAAAGTGGGTTCATAGAATGCACCCAAGCGACCACTCTTCTGACCTCAGCTCATACGTCTATATGAAGTATAAAGCAAGCCCTTGTGTGACTCACTTGTGTTTTTGAAGAAAAAAATGAAAACAACCTTGTTTTTAGTTTCGTAAGTTTTCACTTTCATGTTAATTTTCTTTAAAGTTGCAGGAAAAAGAGCTGACACAGTTACATTATCTGCTGTATGGTCAAGTCATAATTTCCTTCCCTTTTTAAAATCTCATGTCAGTGCATGTTACTTTTCCTCCCTCTTTTTTTTTTTTTTCTTCTTTTTAGGTACTTGGGATTGAACTCAGGGGCATTCTACCTCCGAACTAGACCCCAGCCCTTTTTATTATTATTTTAAAACAGTATCTTGCTAAGTTGCTGAGGGCCTCACTAAGTTTCTGAGGCTAGCTTCGAACCTATGATCCCGTCTCAGGCTCTCAATTACTAGAATTATAGGCTAGCACCACCACACCCAGCTTCCTCTCATCTTTAGAATCAGTGAGAGTAAGACTCTCAGAGTTGGCCACTAAGTTGCTAAGTCTGACCTCAAATCTACAATCTGCTTCAAATTTGAGATCTGCTACGTTGCTAAGGCTATCCTTAAATCTATAATCCTCCTGTCTCAGCCTCCCAAGTACTGGGATTACAGGCATGTACCACCAAGCCCTTCTCAAAATAAAAACTTTTTAAAAAAGAGCTGAGGGTGTAGCCCAGAGGTAGAATACCCCTGAATTCAATCCCCAGTACCAAAAAATAAAAAATAAAAATAAATAATAATAATAAAAAGAGTAAGGCTCTTTTCCAGGGATCCGTGGGGCTGCTGCTGTGGTGGGACCTGCCCTCCTCAGTCCCTCACGCCACTCTTTCTATCTGAGGGTTAGGGTTAGGGTTTGGGACTGCCTGCCCCTCCAATCTGGAGTTGGCACCTCATTCCAGTGTAGACTGAAAGATTTGAAATGTCTAGATATGCAGAAAGAAAGTAGTGCCAGTGCAGGAGCACACAGTGATCACTGGGTGCCCTTGACCCCTTCCTGCCTTCTCATCTGGCATGGCACACAGCACACAGCCCGGAAGCCACACCTTTAGCCGGAAACTGGCTCAACACAGGTGGCTCTTAACACCATTTGCAAGTGTTTTGATTTCAGGAAATGCCCAAACTCTTCAGAGTGAGGATAACAGATGGCTTTCTGGCAGTGTATTAATTGGCCCTGAGGCGGGCATAGTGGCCTACGCCTGTAATCCCAGTACTTGAGAGGCTGAGGCAGGAGAATTGCAGTTTCATGGCCAACCTCAGCAACTTAGTGAGGCCCTCTGCAAATTAGTGAGAACTTGTTTCAAAATAAAAAAATAAAGCGGAGCTGGGGATATAGCTCAGAGGTAGAATGACCCTGGGTTCAATCCCTGGTACCACAACAAATAAATAAAAGGGTTGGGGTGAGCCAGACATGGTGGCATATGTCTATAATCCCAGTACTTGGGAGGCTGAGACAAGAAGATTTCGGGTTCGAGGCCAGCCTCAACAACTGAAGTTCTGTCCTTGGCTCACTCCTAGCCAAGACCCAGTGGTGACCCAGTGTGTCTGACCTCTCTCTCTGTTGGTTTCAGCAGGGGCCTCCCCTTCGGGGGTGCAGCCAGCGGTGCCCCCAGCTGTGGACGAAATCAACTCTGATGACTCCGATGATGTTGTCATCATGCCGTCCATCCCCATGGAGAAGAGCCCCTCCCCGTTCTAGGTCCCAGTCATTGTCTCCAAATGGTGATGGCTGCCAGGAATAGGTTAGGGTAAAAGGACAAAGCACATTGTAGAGGACTTAATTACCAAGTTGGAAAGGTCATTTATCTTGCTAGGGGAAAACAATTCCTCCTGACACCTCAGCATCTCTATCGGTTTTCTCAGGCAGTTCAACTTGTCGTCTGCTGAACTGCCCGCCTGTATTTTCCTCTTTGGGGAAGGCTGGGGCCGGGTCCCTCGCTTGTCTGGGATTAGCCCTTACTGATGGGTAAAAATGAAGGGCCTTAGACCAGGTTTCAAGGACATCTGACCCCTGCATAGCCTAGGTGGTTTCTGCAGAATCCTTGCAAGACCTGCCAGCCTCAGCACCAGCCACCAGAACTGGCCGTCATCTTAGAGCTGAGGTTAGAAAGTACCCTCTTGAACTGAACTGGACACCCTCTCGAACACCTGCCCCTAAGGGACAGTTGAATCCTCAGGCATCCCCCTTCCCAACAGAACACCTGATTCCCTTCAAGAGTCTTTCAGTGCTGACCTCCCCTGGTAAGGCAGGGACCAGGAAGTCTGTGCTGTCCACCTGCCCCTCAGGAGGGCGCAGGGCCCCCTGTCACTGGGATGGGGCCTAGTCAAGCTAAAGGACCTGCATCTCCTCACAGGTCACTGCCTGGCCTCTTTCTCCACCTGGGCTCTGTTTATATGGTAGGTAGAAAAAAAAAAATCCATTCAGGGGCCTGGCTGGCTCCGTGTTTTCTGTGTGGCCTGTGGACTGCCAGGTCACTTTTCTTTTCCCCACTTCTCAGAAGCTTTGGCTTACTTTGTGGCTGACATGAGCCCTCTGTCGGCCTGCCTTCATTTCACCCCTTGGGTCTGGGGCCAGCAGCCAGAGCTCGAGGCTACAGGGGTTAAGGGAAGATTTCTTGCCAGGGTCATCCCTTGCCTGGGCTTGGCAGAGTGGCTGCCAGGGGGGATGGCCCCGGCCTTGGGAAGGGTCTGCACACGGGACCCACAGGGCCCTGGCCGTGGCAGGGAGGAGGGGTCAAGATGAGCCCCTGGCTTGAACTTTCTGAGAAGTGCCCTGAGAATTGTATATATGTACATTTTTTCCGTCTGTCCTCCTTTGATACAGCATTGTTGATCTATTAAAAGCAAACGTTCCATCCTAGATCTACCTCAGTAAATGAGAATACCTCAAGTCTGTGCCTTTAGCTGTGTCCAGTATCCATTGCTGATCACCTGCTCCCAGAGCAGGTCCAGGTGTGCTTCTGCGTGGGATTGAGTGTCACCATCACTTACTCTTCCCTGATTGTCACTGCAACCCCTCCACACCACCTTGAACTTTAAAAAGTAGCAAAACTTCACCTGCTGTTACTGGCTGCATAGGTGGACCAATGCCTGTAATCCCAGTACTTGGAAGGCTGAAACAGGAAGATCACAGGTTCAAGGTTGTGAAGAAGCTGACAAAGATGAATCCAGGCGGTATGGCAGCCCTCTGCTCACCAGATGCAGCTGAGGAGGGAGGGGCTGGAACCAGCTAGGCTGCCCTGAAACTAGAAGAAAGGAGGCAGAATGAGGTGCGTGTGCATGGGGCATAAGCCTGTGGCAGGTGAATTTGAGAGGAGCTCCACAGCAAGTTCCTGTTGTGGAGTGCAATCTCAGAAAGCACACAGCACTGGGAGAGGGCCTGAGTGGTCACCACAGGAGGAGGAGCAAGGAACCGGAGGAAACCCAGACAGCATTTACCAAGATGAGCAGAACAGGCCTGGGCTGTATTCCCTAGGCCCAGCACCTGGTGTTTGGACAAAGTAGCTTGGAATGTTAGGGGCTTTTGTTGTCTCATTTTGGTCTATGTGCTAAGGAGGAACTGTAGTGGAACAACTCTGACTGGGAGCTGATTTTATTGTGGCTAATGGATGTCTTCTTTTTTTGGGGGGGGAGGGTAACTGGGGATTGAACCCAGGGGCATTCTACCTCCGAGCTATATCTCCAGCCCTTTTTACTTTTGAAACAGAGTCTCACTAAGTTGCTGAGGCTGGCCTTGAACCTTCACAGCCTTTCTCAGCCTCCCACATACTGGGATTACAGGCGTGAGCCACCAGGCCCAGCTGATGTATGTCTTTTTGTCTCCTGACAAGGGAACTGAGGACTGTGCTCTCAGTTCCTGAGATGGACCTGAAACCTTCCCTGCAGAAAGGCCAGTCGCATTAGGAAAAGATAGACCAGCCCAGATCTGCCACAACAAATACAGCAGAGATCTGCTTCACTTGTAAAGATAGAAATACTTTCTGTGGAAAGCACTATGACCTTCAAGATCTAAATAAAAATTCCATTATAACCTGTCTAAACTAATTGCAAATTTCTCCTTGGGCATTGGAAGCAGTATTCACTCATGTGGCTGAGAGAATATCAGATCCCAGGAGCCCACAGGCAGCACCCATACTGCCAGCCCCCTATCTGGGGCCGACCACAGCCAGGCACACACCCCAAAAACAAAAGAAATTACATCTGGAGGCCGAAACCTAACAAGATGGCTCAGAGGAGTAAGGAGTGGAGCCTCTGGTCTTTGAAATTTTTTTACATTTATTTATTTATTTTTGTGGTGCTGGGGAATTGAACTTAGGGGCATTGTACCGCCAAGCTACACCCCCAGCTTTTTTTATTTTTTATTTTGAAACAGGGTCTCCTTAGATTGCTGAGAGTCTCACTATGTTGCTGAGGCTGTCCTCAAACCTGCAATAATCCTGTCTCAGCATCCCAAGTACTGGGATTACAGGCATGCACCACCCCACCTGTTTGTTTGTTTGTTTTTCAGTTACTCCAATCTTATACATAATTTCCACATTAATCTTTTGGAAGGAATAAATTTCATTTTTTTCTTCTTTTGTATTAATAGGAGCACTTTACAACTGAACTGCACCCCTAGCCCTTTTTCATTTTTTACTTTGAAATAAGGCCTTCTAAATTGCCCAAGCTGAGCCAGGCATGGTAGCACACGCTTGTAATCCCAGTACTTGAGAGGCTGAGAGGAGGATCACAGGTTCATGGCCAGCCTCAGATACTTAGTGAGGCCCTCTGCAACTTAGTGAGATCCTATTTCAAAATTAAAAAATAGGGCTGAGGGTATAGCTCAGAAGTAGAATGTCCCTGGGTTCAATGCCCAGTTCCCCAAAAAATAAAATAAATTGCCTAAGTTGGTCTTGAACTTGTGATCCTCCTATCTCAGCCTCCCATGTACTGAGATTATAGATGTGTGCTACCATGCCCAGCTAAAGTTTTCTTTTTTTGGTGGGGGGACTGGGTATTGAACCCAGGGGCATTCTATCCCGAAGCTACACCCCAGCCCTCTTTATCTTGAAACAGGATCTCACTAAGTTGCTGAAGTTCTCACCAAGTTTCTGAGACTAGCTTTAAACCTGCAATCCTCCTCAGCCTCCCAAGTACTGGAATTACAGGCATATGCCAATCATTCCCAGATCCGAAACAGTTTTAAGTGACTTTCCTAGTCGGGCACAGTGCTCACCTGTAATTCCAGTATTTGGGAGGCTGAGATGGGGGACTACAGATCCAAGGCCAATCTCAGCAATTTAGCAAGACGCAGCAATTTAGTGAGACCCTGCTTCAAAATAAAAAAGGGCCGGGGGTATAGCTAAGAGGTAGAACACTCTGGGTTCAGCTCCCAGTACCAAATAAATAAGACATTCCTTCAAGTCCCCAGGGAAACGTAGAAAAAAGAAGAATCTGAATCCCTAGTTCCTTTTATCATCAATGCTGGTTCAGGACATGAATGAGGAGGATAAAGAGGGTTGGCCTGACTGTACTGGCGCTAGTTAATGGCGTTGGGCCAGTACCTTCCCACTGGCCCCTGGGAGCTGGGCCCAATTATAGCCCGAGGGTCGCCCCCATTAGACAGTGCCTGCCCAGGAATCCTGTTGAGGTTTCCATGGTGCTGTGTCCCTTCCTGAATGAGGAGAGGGGGTGCCTCTGAGCTACTCCTTAATTAAGCCCAGAACAGCCTGGGATTCAAAGAAGAGGTCCAGTGTGTGCCAAGGTTCCTGGGCTGCTATTCACCGGGCCAGCCTGGGGCTCTCCCCGCCCAGCCTTTCCCTTCCCAGACCCCACTTCCAAGGAATGAAAGCCAGGCCACATGGGCAGGGCAGGGGCGCTGCTTGCTCACTGTATCAGGCTAGCAAGGCTGCTCACTGTAAAGGGAGCTCCCAGCAGCAGTACCTTCTCAGACCTGCTTCCTACCTGGCACCATAGCTGGCTGTTCCAGGACTAGCCCACAGGTTCTGCTGCCTTTCTCTCTCTCTCTCTCTCTTTCTCTCTGTGCTGGGGCTTGAATCCAGAGGCATTCTACCTCTGAGCTACACCTCCAGCCCTATTTTACTTATTTTTATTTGGAAACAGAGTCTTACTAAGTTGCTGAGAGCCTCACCAAGTTGTTGAGGCTGACCTTAAACCTGTGATCCTTCTGTCTCAGCCTCCCAAGTACTGGGATTACAGGTGTGCACCGCGCACCACCACGCCTGGCTCCCACCCCATCTCTTGCCTCCCACCTTTTGGATTTTCCGTCTACCCCTGGCACTCAGCCACTCCCTCTGTCAACACCCTGACCTGTCTCTCCCTCTACCCATCTACTAGACATTGGGAGATACACAGTCTCCACTTCAGCTGGTCCCAGCTCTGACTTGACTTCACCTCAACCTGCTCCCTGGCCAGCAAACCCCATCCCCAGCCTCAGGTAATCACCCCAGAAACCTGGAGGTCACCCCTGTGCCCCTCCACCTCCACAGCCACCAGGTCCCACAGGGGCCACCTCTTTAGCAGTCCTCAGCTCATCTGTGATGAGGTAGGAGACCCAACCAGCTAGCCCCCACAGCCCCCAAGGTAAAACCCATTCCTGCACAGGCAAATGGAAGGATCATAGCTACAAAGCCAGCCTCAGCAACTTGGTGAGTCCCTGTTTCAGAGTTTCAAATAAAAAGGGCTGGGGGTATCACTCAGAGGTAGAACGCCCTTGTGTTCAACCCCTAGCACCACAAAACAATAAAAGTTAAAATGAGCTGGGTACGGTGGCACACACCTATAATCATGGCACATGCCTATGATACCAGTTCTTGGGAAGCTGAGACAAGGAAGAGTACAGGTTCAAGTCCAACCTCAACAATTTAGCAAGACCTCAGCTGTTTAGCAAAACCAACCAACCCTTCCTTCCTTCCTTCCTTCCTTCCTTCCTTCCTTCCTTCCTTCCTTCCTTCCTTCCTTCTTTCCCCGTGCTACGAATTGAACCCAGAAGCATTCTACCTCCAAGCTACACCCCCAGCCCTATTTTATTTGAAAATAGGTTCTCACTAGGTTGTTCAGAGCCTTGCTAAATTGCTGAGGCTGGCTTCAAACCTGTGAGCCTCCTGTCTCAGACTCTCAGGATTAGAGGTGTACACCACCACCAGCAGCTATTTCAAAATGAAAAAAAAAAAAAAAAGGCTAGGGGTGTAGCTTAGAGGTACCTAGTAACAATATAAAGTAAAATAAGACATTAAGGAAATGAGACTGTAGTTCAGTAATAGAGGGCTTGCCTCCAGTGCACAAGGCCCTGGATTTTGTCCTCAGCACCAAAAATAAATAACATCCCCCTGGAGGGGCTCATGGATGTTCACTCCTGTCCCCTCTGCTGCCAGGTCTTCAACTGTCTCGTTCAGTGCCCACACATCTCGACTCACATCTGAGTTGCTTGAGACTTCCACAACGATTTAAAACTCAGAGTACAGGGCCTGGTGGCACACGCTTATAATCCCAACTTGGGAGGCTGAGACAGGAGGATCCAGGTTCATGGCCAGCTTCAACTACTTAGTGAGGCCCTTCACAACTTAGTGAGACGCTGTTTCAAAATAAAGAATAAAAAATAGGGCTGGGGTGGAGCTCAAAGGTAGAATGCCCCTGAGATCAATCCCCAGTGCCAAAAAAAACCCCAAAAAAACTCACAGTACAGCCAGGCATGGTGGCGCAGGCCTATAATCCCAGCAACTGGAGAGGCTGAGATAGGAGGACTGCATGTTGGAGGCCAGCCTGGGCAACTTAGCAAGACCCTATCTCAAAAATAAAAAGCACTGTAGGTGTAGCTCAATGGCAGAGTGTTTGTGGATTCAATTACCGGGACCAAAAAAAAAAAAAGAAGGAAGGAAAGAGTCAGGCATGGTGGCACAAACTGTAATTCCGGTATTTAGGAGACTGAGATAGGAAGATGACAGGTCTCAGCAATTTAGCAAGACTCTCAGCAAAATAAAAAGGACTAGAGGTGTAGTTTAGAGGTAGAACACCCTTGGGTTCAATCCTCAGTACCAAAAAAAAAGAAAGAGAAAGATTGTTCTGAGTGTGGCATGCCAGCACCCAAAGCCAGAGCCATCTGCAGAGGCGGCCGTGGCTTTACGCTACTGCAACATAACCACTGACTGTGGGTTTCAAGTGGCTTTTTAAGGCTCATTCTCAGTGCTGCCTAGTACTTGCAAATGAGAGGTTCTACCCTTGGAATGACTCTTGTCCGAGCTAAATTGCTCTAGAATGTTTGTAGCACAGCTTCCGGCTAGCTCCTCCCTCTTCCCCAGATGCTGTGTAGCTGTCAGAAGCAGCTAATTGAGAGCCTGGCACTGTGAGATACTTTGTGTGTGTGTGTGTGTGTGTGTGTGTGTGTGTGTGTGTGTGTGTGTGTGTGTGACCAGGGATTAGACCAAGGGGAGTTCTACCTTGGAGCTACGCCCCCAGCCCTATTTTATATTTTTTTATTTTTAAACAGTGTCTCACTAAGTTGCGGAGGGTCTCTCTAAATTGCTGAGGTTAGCCTCAAATCTACCGTCTTCCTATCTCAGCCTCCCAAGTACTGGGATTACAGGCATGCACTAGCATGCACGAAAGATACTTTGTAAGGACATAAGTAGATCTCAGCGCCCCCTTTTCCAAAGTGTTTTTCAGGGGAAATTCTTGCCTTGTATTTTACACCAAGGCTTTTCTCACCCCTGCTGTTTGTGTCCCCTAGTGCATTCCCAACCTCAGCCTGCAGGACCTCATTCAACTCCAACACCAAGAGTGGCAGCCTCCTGACCTCTGCCCCTGCCACGTCTCCCTCCTCCTCAGCCTCGGCAGGGTCTTTGCTCCTACAGCTTCCTTCCCATACTCAACCAGCCCTTCCCCCTGACCATTTCTTTTGTAGAAATGATACTTCATTTGTTCATTTACTTATGTTGTGGTATTGGCATTTAACCCAGGGGAATTCTACCTCTGAGCTATACCTCAGTTCTTTTTTTATTTTGAAACAAGGTCTTGATAAGTTGCTGAGTGTTTGCTAAGTTGTTGAGGCTGACCTTGAACCTGCAATCCTCCTGTCTCAGCCTCTTAAGTACCAGGATTACAGGCATGCACCCCTGCGCCTGTCTTGTTTTTTTTTTTTTTTTAATTTATTTTTGTGGTACTAGGGATTGAACTCAGGGGCATTTTACCTCCGAGCTACACTCCCAGTCCTATTTTTTATTCTTTATTTTGAAAGAGGGTCTCACTAAGTTGCAGAGGGCCTCACTAGGTAGCTGAGGCTGGCCTCGAACCCAGATCCTCCAGTCTCAGCCTCCCAAATGCTGGGATTACAAGCGTGTCCCACCCTGCTCAGTTATGTCTTGTTTATTTTTAAAAATAGATCTAAGCTGGGCATAGTGGCACATGCTTGTAATCCCAGTACTTAGGAGGCTGAGACAGGAGGATTACAGGTTAATGGCCAGCCTTAGCAACTTAATGAGGTCTTCCACACTTTAGTTAGACCTTGTTTCAAAATAAAAGAATAAAATAGGGCTGAGGATGTAGCTTGGAGGTAGGATGCCCCTGAGTCCCATCCACAGTACCACAAACAAACAAACAAACAAACAAAGGATAGAGTAGCCACACATTGTCCACAGTACCCTACTTAAAAATAACTACTGTCAGGGCTGGAGATGGAGCTCAGTGGTAAAGCACTTGCCTAGCAAGAGCAAGGCCCTGGGTCAATCCCCAGTACAATAAACAAACAAATATTAAATCTGTTGCTATTTGATAAATATTGCAGACATCTCTCTTTGGAGGATGGATGGATAGATGGGTGGATAAATGATGGATAGAATGATGGTTGGGTGGGCAGATGGATGGATGGTTGAGTGGATGTATAGATGGATGGTCACGTAGATGGATGGGTAAATAGGTGGATGGAAAGATAGGTGGGAGGATGGTCGGGTGGGCAAATGGATAGACAGACACATGGATAGATGGGTAAATGGCTAGGTAGATGGGTAGATAGAAGGATAGCTGGAAAGATGATTGGGTGGGTGGATGGATGGATGGATGGATGGATGGATGGATGGATGGATGGATGGACGGATGGACAGACGGACGGACGGACGGACACATGGATGGAGGAATGGATTGATGGATGGGTGAATGGGACAGGTAGATGGATAATCATATTGGTGAATGAATTAGATGGATAGAAGGACAGATGATGGATGAATGCATGAGTGAATGAATGAAAAGAAAAGGACAAAAGGAGGACAGGCAAATATTACACAAAAACAATTTTACTACAGAGTGAATTAAGATATGCACTATTTTTATTTTTTAAATATTACCTTTACAGCTAGGTGTGGTGGCGCACGCTTGTAATCCTAGCATTTGGGAGGCTGAGACTGGAGGATCCAGGTTTATGGCCAGCCTCAGCTACTTAGTGAGGCCCTCCACAACTTAGTGAGACCCTGTTTCCAAATAAAGAATAAAAAATAGGACTAGGGGTATAGCTCGGAGGTAGAATGCCCGAGGTTCAATCCCCAGTACCGCAAAAAAAAAAAACAAAAAAAACATATATATATATATATATATATATATATATATATATATATATATATACATACATAACCATAACCTTTACTTTTACTTGAATTTAACAGAAGAAAAGGGAGAGGGCCTGGAAGAATTGTTGAACTGTGGAGCTCATACTGGTTGAAATCTCTGAGGTTTTTTTGTTTTGTTTTTTTCATACTTGGGATTGAAAAGGGGAATTCTACCTCTAAGTTATACCTCCAGCCCTATTTTATTTTTTTATTTTGGAATAGGATGTCACTATGTTGCAAAGGGTCTCACTAAGTTGCTGAGGCTGGCCTCAAACCTGCAATCCACCTATCTCAGTCTCTCTAGTACTGGATTACAAGCATGTGCCACCACAGGTGGCTCCTGAAATCTCTGAGCTTCTATGAGTGCTTTCATGGTCTAAGTTCTCCAGCACACAGCTAAATTGGTGCCAGGACTTCTGTCTATTTTTTTTTTTTTTTTTTTTTTTTGTAGTGCTGGGGATCAAAGCCAGGAGCACTCTACCTTTAAGCTACACCCCCAGTCCTATTTTGTGTGTGTGTGTGTGTGTGTGTGTGTGTGTGTGTGTGTGTGTGTGTGTGTGTTTTACTGGGAATTGAACTCAGGGGCATTCTAACTCCGAGCTATACTCCCAGCCCTATTTTTTATTCTTTATTTTGAATCAGGGTCTCACTAAGCTGCGGAGGGCCTCACTAAGTAGCTGAGGCTGGCCTGGAACCTGAATCCTCTGGTCTCAGACTCCCAAGTACTGGGATTACAAGCGTGCACCACCACGCCCGGCTCCCCAGCCCTATTTCTTATTCCTTATTTTGAAACAGGGTCTCACTGGGATTACAAGCGTGCACCACCATGCCCGGCTTCGATAATGTTTTCTGACACTCTGAGTTATTCATCTATCATTCCTGAGCAGTGTATCTTACCTCCTCTCTCTCATGTATCATGTTTTCATATTGCTTATGCTTCACACGGGCTGTTCTTTCTCTTATTTACTCTGATACAGGATATGCTCTACTCTCTGCTTTTTTAGATTCCTGTGATTTTGGGCTGCAGGCTGTCTCTGGGGACTGTCCCTGCGGCCTAAAGGACGGAGGTGAGGGAGGGATGCAGAAAGGGCCCTGAAACTCTGGACACCTTGGGCCAGGTGGGGGGGGGCAGGGGGCTCAGGAAGGATGCAGAGGCTCGGCAGGGGGACCTGGCACACATGTTCTGCTGAGAAGTTTGGACCAGTCCCTGAGAGCCGTGGGAACGGGCTGCTGGCAGAGGAATGACAGTTGGATTTGCATTTTAGAAGGTGGAAGCTGGAGCAGCAGGGGAAACAATGGCCTGTGGGCTGACAGGAGAAGTAGTGAATGCCTCCCAGTGCCCAAGAGGAGAGCTCAGGCATCCCAGACCTCCCTCCCCTCGTGGGGGCAGGGGGGTGAGAAGCCTAGCTGCTGGCCAAGAGAGGCAGAAGCAGAGGAGGCCTGGCCTCTAAGAAGCAGCCTGGGGGAGGGGGGCATTTCCACTGTCCCTGGTCTGTCATCCTGCCTAAGCTGCTTGTTCAAGGGCAGCTCCCTCTGCCAGCCTCTCCCAGGGACCCTGGTGGAGCAGAAGGGCGACACGGTGCACAGAGGTTGCAGCGGGCACTCAGAGCTGGCCTCCACCAGAGGAGACTGTAGTCAGCCAGGTGCAGCCTCCTGCCCCTGTTCTGTGGAGTTAGCTAAGAAGTTGGGGAGGAACTGGGCATGGTGGCACACACACCTATAATCCCAATACTTGGGAGGCTGAGACAGGAGGATCCAGATTTGTGGCCAGCCTCAGCTACGAAACTGAGTGAGACCCTATTTCCAAATAAAGAATAAAAAATAGGGCTGGTGGTATAGCTCAGAGGTAGAATGCCCCTGGATTCCATTCCCACTAGATAGATAGATAGATAGATAGATAGATAGATAGATAGATAGATAGATAGATAGACAGACATCCTGGTGGGTGACTGGGGCAAGCCTGAGTTTCCCCATCTATGGAATAGCATGCACTGTCTCTGTCGACTGTGGGCCTGTGCCTGGGGAGGGCCTGTGCTTGCCAGCAGAGCTCTGCAGAGTGAGAAGACGTCCACTCCAGAAAGACATTCATGTCAGGGCTTACTACTCGGTCCCCACAGCCTACTCCACCGGCGCTGCCCACCCTGCACCTGGAGCGAGAGACTGGGGAACAGTCCAGGGCAGATATGGAGGCTTTGCTTGTCCTGGGGACTTTGGACTTGGTCCTGAGGCCTTGGGAACTCCGGGTGGGGTCAGCAGGCAGGAAGGGTGCTGCAGAGAGGCCCTGGCCAGGGCCTGGCCCTTATCACTGCCCGTGCTCCAGAGGGACCTTGACCCCAGGCCCCTGGGAGACCTTGAGCGAGGCACTTCCTTTTCTGGGCCCAAGCTGGGAAGATACTTTGCTCCAGAGCTGAGGACAGCCACAGCAGCTGGACCCAGAGCCTTTCCCTCACCATGCCAGTGCTCTGTGCTCCCAGAGTGGGCCCTGGCCAGGCACAGTGGAGCACACCTGTAATCCCAGTACTTGGGAGGCTGAGACAGGAGGATCACAGGTTCAAGGACAGTCTCAGCAAGTAGTGAGACTCTCATCAACCTAGCAAGACCCTGTTACAAAAAAAAAAAAAAAATTTGGTCTGGGAGTGTAGCTCGGAGGTAGACTGCTCCTGGGTTTAATCCCCAGTACCAAAAATAAATAAATAAATAAATAAATAAATAAATAAATAAATAAACAAACAACCAAATAAAAATAAAATAAACTGGGCGTGGTGTCACATGCTTGTAGTCCCAGTACTTGAGAGGCTGAGACATAAAGATCGCAGGTTTGCAGCCAGCTTCAGCAACTCAGTGAGGCTCTCAGCAACATAGTGAGACCCTGTTTCCAAATAAGAAATAAAATGAGTCTGGGAGTGTAGCCCTGAGGTAGAAGGCCCTTGGGTTCCATCCCCAGTACCAAGAAAGAGAAAGAGGAAGGAAGGAAAGGAGGGAGGGAGGGAGGGAGGGAGGGAGGAGAAGAGAGGACTAGGGATGTAGCTCAGAGGTAGACTGCCCCTGGGTTCAATTCCTGGTACCACCAAAAAAAGAAAAAGAAAAGAAGGCTCTGCCCTGGTGCATCCTCAGTAAGGTTAAAGGTCTTCACTGTATGGACACGGGGCCTACCTCCTGCCGTTGAGCTCTCCTCAGGATACATGAGTGCAATGCCAGAGCAGCTTCCAGAACCTTCCCTCCTTGTCCTGGGAGGTGGGTTGGGCAGGGAGGAGACAGACTCAGCTCAGGGTACAAAGCTCCTGCTCCCAGGCCAAGCCTGGGTCTCCAAAGTGTCTGCTTTTTGGAGCGGACAGCAGGTGACCCGGGGGCTTCCTAGACAAGCAGCTGGCTGGAGAGGGACCCCTAGGTCACCCTGGCTCTCTGGAGCCTGCCCTGGCCAGGAAAGTTGAGTCAGGCCCTATGTATAGGGGAACGAGGTTTGTATGAGGTGCTTTGAACCTAGGGGACTCAGGGCAGTTTCCCTCCAGTGCTACCCAGGCAAGACGGAGCCACATTGGCTGCAGGTGGGGGAAAGGACCCCCCCAAGGGGACTCAGAGTGGACCACGTGAGGACAGGGTATGGAGGGGCTTGGCTTAGGACCTCACTCTCTGGCATAATCCCAGTACCCACCCAGGAAGGGAAGAGTGACCGTCCTCCTTGAATGGCTGGGGAAACCGAGGCCAGCCTAGAGAGGAACAGTGTCACCACAGCAGCTCAGGCTTTCCGTGATGGGGCCTGGGCAGGGGAGGGAAGCAGAATCTGTCCTCCTTGGCGCCCGGCCCAGCAGGCGCCCGGCAGGCTCAGCCTCCTGAACCGCTGACAGCCTGTTTCTGATGGCCTGTGAAAATCTCCTCCTCCTCTTCCTCTGCCGGCCCTATTTTATTTTTTATTTGGAAACAAGGTCTCACTAAGCTGCTGAGGGTCTAAGTTGCTGAGGCTGGTTATAACCCTGCGATCCTCCAGACTCAGCCACTCCAGTACTTGGATTACAGGCCTGTGCCACCATGCCCGGTGAAAGCCATCTTTTTTCACAAACTCGAGCAGTTGCTAGAAGTTTATCCTTCCAACAGTTCCTGGGCGTGGTGGTGCACACCTGTAACCCCAGCTATTTGGGAGGCTGAGGCACATTCAAGGTGACTGAACCCTTGGGTTCGATCCCCAGTACCACAAAAATAAATAAAAAAAACAAAAAGGGAGCAGTAGTATTTCTTCCCTGGGACTACAAAGATCCACCATCAGGCCCAAGTCCCCATGCAGTAGTGCAGCACAGGAGATGGAACCAAGGGCAAAACACTCCTCCATTGAGCCACAGCCAGCCCCTCACACTCTCCCAGGAGGAAAGCCAGGAGCAACGGCAGTCACTTGGGAGGTTGAGGCAAGGGGATCACAAGTTCACCTCAGCGACTTAGCCAGCCCCTGTCTCAAAATAAAAATAAGCTTTT
This sequence comes from Graphiurus murinus, assembly GCA_004027655.1. NCBI lineage: Eukaryota > Metazoa > Chordata > Mammalia > Rodentia > Gliridae > Graphiurus > Graphiurus murinus. The sequence continues at coordinate 69,856 of PVLC010001000.1, read as the reverse complement.
TTTTTTTTTTTTTTTTTTTTTTTGGCACTAGTGGTGCACACTTGTAATCCCAGTACTTGGAGGCTGAGATGGGAGGATCAAAGGTTCTTGGCTAGCCTCAGCTACTTAGTGAGGCCTTCTGCAACTTAGTGAGACCCTGTTTCAAAATAAGGAATAAAAATAAGGCTGGGCGTGTAGCTCAGAGGTAGAATGTCCCTGGGTTCAATCCCCAGTACTGGGAAAAAAAAAAAAAAAAAAAAGTCAGGCGTGGTGGTTCATTTCTATAATCCCAGTACTTGGGAGGCTGAGACAGAAGTGTGAGGCCAGCCTCAGCAATTTAGTGAAACCCCATTTCAAAATAAAAAGTAAAATAGGGCTGGGGAGTGTAACCCAGTGGTAGAGTGCCTCTGAGTTCAATCCCCAGTAACACGAAGGAAGGAAGAAGGGAGGTGGGGATGGACAGAAAGGAAAAGAAAAGCCAAATCAAGGCAGGAACGTACTTCCTGCTTTCTGGGTGAATCTGGGTGTGTTTGGGGTGAGTTTCTTTCCTCCCAAGTGCCTCAGTTTCCTATCTGTAGAATAGGAACCCAAGTCCTCTACAGATGGTACAATTCCCAAATGGGTCACTGTGGATGGGAAAGCCAAGTTGCAGGCCAGGCAGTGTGAGCAGAGGGGTGGCAGGTATCACTGTGCTTGACTTCTCTTCTGAGGATTGAACCCAGAGCAACTTTACCACTGAGCTACTCCCCAGCCCCTAATAATAATAATAATAATAATAATAATAATAATTATTATTATTATTATTTTATTTTTTATTTTTTGTACTGGGGATTAAACTCAGGGGTGTTCTACCTCCTATGCCCACCCCCAGCCCTTTTTTTTTTATTGTTGTTGTTTTATTTTTTGTTTTGAAACAGGGTCTCATTAGGTTGCTGAGTCTTGTTACATTGCTAAGGCTGTCTTTGAACCAGCAATTCTCCTGTCCCAGCCTCCCAAATACTGGTATTATAAGCCTCCCCAGCCTTTTTTATTTTTTGTTTTGCTTTGTTTTGTGTGTGTGTGTGTGTGTGTGTGTGTGTGTGTGTGTGTGTGTGTGGTACTGGGGACAGAACCCAGGGGAATTCTACCTCTGAGCTACACACCCAGCCATGTTTTATTCTGAAACAGGGTCTCACTAGGTTGCTGAGGCTGGCTGCGAACCTACGATCCTCCTGTCTCAGCCTCTTGAGTACTGGGATTACAAGTGTGTGTCACCATGACCGTCTTTTTTTTTTTTGAGATATGTTCTCAGTAAGTTGTTCAGGCTGGCCTCGAGTCAGCGATCCTTCTGTCTCAGCCTTCCAAGTATTGGGATTATAGGTGTGCACGATCACGTCTGGCTCACTGTGATTTCTTATTTTGTTTTTGTTTTGGTACTGTGGATTGAACCTAGGGTTCTACCTCTGAGTTACATGCCCAGCCCTTTTTGGTTTTTATTTTGAAACAAGGCCTTGCTAGATTGCTGAGGCTGGCCTCAAACCTGCTATCCTCCTGTCTCAGTCTGCCAAGTACTAGGGTTATAGGGGTATACCACCATGGCCAGCATTATTGTGGTTTCTTCCTCCTCTTCTTCTTCTTCTTTTTTTTTTTTTTTTTTTTTTTGTGGTACTGGGGATTGAACCCAGGGGCATTCTATCTCCAAGCTACACCCCCAGCCCGATTTTATTTTATTTACTTTGTGTGTGTGTGTGTGTGTGTGTGTGTGTGTGTGTGTGTGTGTGTGTTACTGGAGATGGAACCCAGGGGCATTCTACCTCTGATACCTCCAGCCCTATTTTATTCTTTTATTTTGAAACAGGGTCTCACTGAGTTACAGATGGCCTCACTAAGTTGCTAAGGCTGGCTGCGAACCTGCAATCCTCCTGTCTCAGCCTCCCAAGTACTGGCCGATTTTATTTTTATTTTGAAACAGGGTCTTAATAGGTTGATGAGAGTCTCACTACTTGCTGAGGCTGTCCTCGAACCTGCGATCCTCCTGTCTCAGCCTCCCAAACACTGGGATTACAGGCGGATGCCACCGTGCCCAGCTGTAATTTCTTCTTTCAGACCCACCAGTCTCCTTCTGGTTGTGCTTTTCATACCAAGGTCACAGTCATCTCCTTCAGGCTGCTAACCTGGGCCTGCACTAGGTAAGGGAGACTCTCCAAGAGAGGCTCAACTGGAGTGCTGGGACGTGGGACAGTGCTTTTGGCAGCTCAGAGGCCATCCTGCTGACCTCTGGTTCCCACTGGCTTTCTGGATGGGTAACTCCGAGGAAGGAGAGGGGCTCACATCATCACACGTCGAGCGCGCTGGGCCGGCTCCATGGCCCTCTCAAGACGTGTTGGCTGGCATCCGTCACAGACTGGAGCCTTGGGGCCTGATCCCTCCTGGCTGGATGGAAAGCAAGGCTCCTGCGGCTTTCCTGTGGCCAAGGCTCATCAGCCAGATGTCGGAGGGGAGCGGGGCACCTGGCTGGCTGTGTGGCTCGCACATCACATCTCCGCAGGCGCCAGGGAAACCTGGGCCTCCAGCCCTATCCTTTCCCTGCCAGTTCTCGTGAGCTGTCTGCACAGAAAACACGAACCCCGTTGGATGAGGTCCAGACACAGGGAATTCCTTTGTTCTGGCTACTGCCCCAGCATCTGGGGGCCTGGCCCAGGCCAGGACACGTGCAACTTGTGCCTAGCTCTTCCCCCAACAGCTACAGGTCTTGGACAGCCAGTCCAGGAGCCTGGTCTGGGAGACAGCCCCTGGGGACTTCTGGCCTGGCTTGCCCGTCCCTCCATTCCAGATGTTCCTGCCAGCTGCTTCCAAGGGCTCAGACTGCGCTCCCCTCGCAGCCTTTCTCATTCCTGTCTTGTGCTCACAAACCCCATTCCATTCAAAGGAAAACAGGCCAGGATGGGGGAGGGAGGGAGGTGGAAGAGAGGAGCCAGTGGAATGAGACCAGACCCTGCTTCCTGACTAGGTGGTGACTCTGAGTCCCCTAAGCAATGGTGGGACCTGGGCCTCAGTTGCTCCATCTGTAGAGTAGGGGTAAAGTCCAGTCTCCAGCCACAGTTGTGCCAGGGTGGGCAGGAAGAGCAGGGCAGGGTGAAGGAGGCCTCCCTTCCGGCCCTGTCCCCCTGCATACCACCTGGCACTCTCTCCTGCCTTCCTGGGCGCTGGGGCTGTCAGTGCAGTGAGCTTTTCTCTCTAGCTCCAGACCACAAGCAGCATAAGGTCAGTGCCACCGGCAGAAGCTCCAGCATTTTGTTCTGGACTGTATGGAGGTCCCTTTCCTCCCCTCATTCTTCCTTCAGGGATCCCTTAGGGAAGGTTTTCACCACCCAAACACACTGCAAGTATTAATAATTAGTTGGTGGGGTTTTTTTTTTTGCATAACTGGGGATTAAACCCAGGCATTCTACCTCCGAGGTACACCCCCAGCTCTATTTTTTTATTATTTATTTTGAAACAGGGTCTTATAAGTTGCAGAGGGCCTCACTAAGTAGCTGAGGCTGGCCGTGAACCTGTAATCCTCCTGTCTCAGCCTCTCAAGTACTGGGATTACAAGTATGTGCCACTACACCCAGCTAGGACACTGTCTTTGGATCAGGGCCATCTGATCCAGTGTGGCCACCTGTTAACTTGATGACATCTTCCAAATGAGGTCATAGTCACAGGTACGAGGGGTTGGACTTGAACATCTCTTTTTTGGGGGGACACAATGCAATCCACTACACCTGAGTAATTATTTCACATGGTCAGGTTTTCTGGCCTTATCGGAAGAAAATGCCTGATTTTGTGAGGTGTTCGGAAACATGGTAAAGAATTCCTGAACCCCATTCCTCCATGAGTGAACCTTGGCAAAGCTGCCAGGCTGATACCCAGGGTACTGGAGTTGGGACCAAGCTGGGGTACAGGAGTGCTCATTCTGGGGCTATGTGAGCTGCTGTTAATAACAGTGATCAGCCGGGTGTGGTGGCAGACGCTTGTAATCCCAATACTTGGGAGGCTGAGACTGGAGGATCTGGGTTCGTGGCCAGCTCCAACTACTTAGTGAGGCTCTCTGCAACTTAGTAAGACCTTGTTTCAAAATAAAGGATGAAAAAAATAGGACTGGGGGTGTAGCTTGGAGGTAGAATGCCCCTGGGTTCAATCCCCAGTACCGCAAAAAAAAAAACAAGGACTGGATACTATCCCCATCCATGAGGATAGTATCTGGTGCTGATAAGTGCCGACTTGTTCATCCTCAGAGCTGCAGAATCCCCAGATCAAAGCCAGTGGGCAGATGGGGCTGATACCCTTGATGTGCAGCTGAGCAGATAGGCCACCTGCCACGGTGTGCTGGTCCGGGGGTGGGCATCCTGCCTACTCCACTGCTTACTGATCTCCTGGTGCCAGGGAAGAGGATCCACTTGGCCAGGTACCAACCTGCCCCTGGAGGTGGCTTCGGTCTTGGAGTCATTCTGCCCTTTACGACTAGCAGTCTTGGCTGCATTGGAGAAAGAGGAGCTGAGTCAGAACCCCCTCCTAGCCAGTCCCTGGCCTTGGGGCTTTTGGGGAGACAATGTGGCCTCCCTCTTCCTGTTCAGGCTGCTATCTCCTAGCTGGGCAGTGTCTCCAAGTTATCCAGACGGTGGAAACTGCAGCTCTGCAAAGGCCTCTTGCCCCAGGTCTTATCAAAGGAAACAGGCAAGCCAAGACTGTCCAGAAGCAAAGGACAGGCCTCGTATGGAGCCACTGCCCAGCTTGCCAGTAGAAGCCACCTACCCACAGAGCCAACAAAGCCAGGCAGCAGATGGAAGAGCCCTGGAGACACAGGAGGCCCCCAGATAAGGTCCCAGAGCAGTGATGGGCAGAGCCAAGAGGATTCACCCACTGCCTCATGGGTCAGGAGGGAGGGACACGCCCAGGGCCAAGTGTGTGTCCATCCTCCTCCCTTCTATGGGAAGAACTCCTGGCAGGTGCTCCCTGGCAGGTGCCTGAATTTCCAGGCCTGAGGACACCAGGACCAGGTACTGTCTTAGGTCTAAACAAAAGATGCAACCTTCCCTAGAGGGAGGCCAGGTGGGAATTGAATCTGTGCGCCCAGCTTTTTTACACACGCTTTTGGGGCTCCTATACTGTGGCCTTGTTTACGAACACTGTGTTATCCCCCTTTCAGACGAAGACGTGGATGCACAGAGAGGTTAAGTAACTCGCCCAAGATCACACAGCTGTAGGTGACCGAATCAGGCTCTGAATCTCATGCCGATTCTACAGACAGGCCACTCAGTCCCTTGTGGGGCACAACGGGCTGAGGTGCCGGGAGGCCTGCCCAGCCCCTCCAGGCAGGACCCCAGCAGTAAACGAGCAACAGTCGAATCAACGAGAGGACGGACAGGATGAACGGCAACTACTTGTAGCCCCAGATTTCCAACCTCCCAGCTCTTGGAGAGATCAGCCAGGGCCGCCCGGCTGAGGGACCTCAGGGGCCTTCCGGCCCCGGCGCCCCTCCGGAGAGTAAGGATGGGGCGGAGCCTTTGTCGGCAGGCCAATAGCGATGCAGGGGCGGGGTATGTGGGCGGGGCTCTCGGCAGGCAAGGGAGGGACAGAGGGAGCGCAGGGGACCGTGGGCAAAAGGACCAATGGAGGTGCAGTAGCGAGCCTAGGAGCACGCTGGAGGGCGGGACCAGCGGGCAGCAGGCCAATGGCGGAGCGGGACGGTGCCGGTGGACGGGAGGGGAGACTAGGGCGGGGCTAATGGGCTGAGGGCCAATGGTGGAGCGGGGGCGGGCCCAGCGGGCGGGCGGGGGCGCCGAGGGGGCGGCGGCGGCGGCGGCGAACAAAGAGGCGGCGGGCGCGGGCGGCCGAGCGGAGCCGAGCGCAGCCGAGCCGGGCCGAGCCGGGCCGGGCCGGGCCCAGGAGCGCACGGACGATGCGGGCGGTCAGGCGAGGGTCTACGATTCTCTGAGCTCCGCGCCGGCAGCGAGGAAGCCCGCGCGGCGCCGCCCGACTAGGCGCCGAGCCGCCATGGCCGGAGTCAGTTACGCGGCGCCCTGGTGGGTGAGCCTCCTGCACCGGCTGCCTCGCTTCGACCTGCACTGGGAAGCCACCAGCAGCCAGTTCCGGCCCGCCGACGCCGACTACCAGCAGGTGACGCGCGCCCCTGGTCGCGGGGTCAGGGCCGGGGTCGCGCCATCTCCGCCCCCACCCGGGGTCACGGCCCCTCCCTCTGGAGGGTCTCCCCTGGGCCTTGGGCCCCCTCCTCGGAAATCCAGATACCTTCCGGCGCCATCCAGGATCATGGCCCCTTCCTCTGGAAGGTCTTCTCTGGGTTCTGGGTCCCTCCTCAGGGTCTGATGATTCCCCACCCCCATCCAGGGTCACGGGGCCCCTTCCTTTTGGAGGGTCTCCTCTGGGCGATGGGCCCCCTCCACGAGGATCTTAAATGTCCTCCATCCCCAATCAGGGGTCCTCGCCCCCGGTCCAGATTTCAGCTTCCTGTCCAGTTTCACCAAGGCCCCCATTCTGGGTTAGTGGAGCCCCTTTTCTCCTCTCCATGTAACCCGTGTCGGGCTGTGGTTCCTGCCCTAGCCCTTATCCATCTTTGGCAGCCTAGTGCAGTTTCCCAACAGAGCCCCCTAGTCAGGGCCCCAGGTCGCCGAGATTAGTGTCCATGCGAGAGCACTGTGGGTGCAGGCAGGACGGGATTCCTTGTCCCTTCTGGCCTCAGCTGGGGAATCCCGCTGCCAGGCTTTTGTGGGTGAGTAGCCTGGGCAGACACCAGACTTCTGTGGCCGATAATGACCCCCTGCTCCTTGGTCAGACTGTGGGATGTACACACAGTGCATGTGTGGCTGTGGGAGCCAGGTGCCAGCGGCCCCAGGGGGGGGAGGCCTGGTGGCAGGGAGTTGCGGTGGGCCTCAGTCTGCAAGGCTGGAAGGGGCTGGGACTGGACAGAGCTGGGGAGCAGTGGAGGCCCTTTGCAGCGCTTTCCCAGTGGAGCTCTGGGTTTGGCATTGTGCCAAGTCCCAGCGCCACCCCCTCTGCCAAGCCACTGTCATTTGAGTGCAGGGCAGGGGACCAGGCTGTGGACTTTTCCTTCCTGCCTGAGGATCCGGATTCCAGAAGCCCTGTGACCAGGGTGCCTGCTCCCCCAAGCACCTCAGAGAGTCTCTTCTCCATGGTGGTGTGGTAATCCAGTGTTGTGGGGTCCTGTAACATCTCACCTATTTAGCTCTCTCTTCTCTGCGGCCTCCCTCATCTGGAGGAGGAGAACCGGAAGTAGAGGGTGAGGGTGCCATGGGAACTCCTGGGCCCACTCAATGCTTTCCTGACCCCAGATCCACCAGCTGATGGTGTTTCTAAGCAGATTAGGAAGGGGCGAGGGATTGGCCCCAGCAAGGCAGGGATGGCAGGGAGGGGGAGACGTGGACCACAGAAGGATTTGCAGAAAGCCAGGTCTGAGGGCCATTCAGTGTGGGTAGCACATGCTCTGTGCTCCCAGGTCAGAGGCTGTGTGGTGGCCTGTCGCACTTCTCCCTGGAGAGCTGTTGAATTAAGAGGTGTGTTTTACTTCAGAAGTTCTCTGCCCCCAGGCTCTGGCCCATTTGTCAGTTTTGGAGGTCTGGTACCCAGGTGGTTGTTGCCTGTGGCCCCCGACTGCCACCTGCTCAAACCTCAGTTGAACTTGCTGCCATCCCTCCAGCCCTCCAGGGTGCTTGTGGCTGGGAGGGAGAGAGGGGCAGGTGCCTGCAGTCCATAGAAGCTCCGGGGTGGCAGCTGTGCCCCTCAGCTCAGTCCGGCCCCCAGCAAGGCCCTGCTTTCTGCCCCCTTCCCTGCCCTGCTCCACGGTGGGAGGGCGCTGACTCACTTCTCTCCGAAGAGCAGAATTAGCCACTGAATAATTCACGGTATGGAAACCAGCCTGTCTCCGTCCCCCGCCACCTCCGCTCCTGGTACGGGGCTGTGGACGAGGCTGTGGACGTGCGTCCTGCCGTGCCCTCTGTGTGCTGGTCCCTTTGGGCGGGCACTTTATCTCTCTGAGCTTCATTGCCTCATCCTGAAATTGAGGCTGGCTGTGCCTTTTTTGAAGGGTTGCTGAGGCGAGATCAGGAGGCTCTCTTCCTGGGAGTGTGGATGATGGCTTGTCGTGGGGGCCCTGTCCTGCCTCACTGGTGAGGTGTTACTGGCTGTGAGGCTAGTGACCCCCACCATACTGACCTGGGGCCCCCCTCGCTGTGTCAACGAGGAGGGCTTCTGTCCAGGGTAAAGGTGGAGCTCTGGCGTGTGTAGACCAGCCTTGGTCCTTTACTGTTCCTTATTCCCATGACCTGTTGTTGAGAACCCTGACAAAACCCACAAGAAGACTCCCAGTCCCCCCAGACGAGCCTTGTGTGGAGCTGCCTGTTAGTAGCTCCCTTTCACACAGCCGGGGGAGATGGGTACCTGGGTCTCCATTGTACAGATTAGCAAGCTGAGGCGGCTGGCTCAGCATTACACAGGGAGCCAGCCTTGCTTCAGGACTCTTGATAGGGGCCAATCAGCCCTCCCCCCTTGCATTTTGGGACTGTGGGATTAGGAGCTAATGGGGCTGTTCCAAGGGTGCCATGGGGCCCTGCTGGAACCAGGGCTCCTGGAGCCCCAGCCAGCCTGACCCTGGTAGCTCAGCAGCCTTTGACACAGGGAGGATGAGAGTCTGCATCCTACAGTGCAAGATCTCCTGGGACTGAGGGTCTTGGGCCATGGCATTTCCTAGGCCTCCGTCCTGGGAGAGTGGCCTCATGTCCACTTCTTGAGGGCCCATGATTTTGCTGAGTAGACCGCAGGAGTCAGTTGCCTGTGTGGGTTCTCTGGGGGCTGCTGGCATCTGAGGTCTTTTCTATGCTATTCCCTAGCCCAGTCGTCCCCAGGGGCTACTAGCTGGACTCTCCTAAGCCCAGACTGCCCTCAGCATGCCCCCAGCTCTCCCACTACCTCTGCTGGGACATATGGGCACCTGAATGGTGGGGTTCTTGCTTCACAGGGAATAATTGGAGGCCCAAAGGGGCAGAGGCTCTCTGGTGGCCCACAGCTGAGTGGGAAGCACTGGGGCCAGCCTGTCCTTTAAGTGAAAGTCTTGATTCTTTGGTGGGCAGTTGTCCTGGCTACCTGCAGTCCCCAGGCTGGGGTGGCAGAGCCTTCTCTTTGGAAGCAACACAGGTACCCAGACTAGGGGGTGCTGGGCCTGAGTCCTAGCTCTGTCATTCCCACCCTGTGATGACCTTGGGTGGTCCACCATCTCTCTGGGCCTCCACTGGAGGCAGGGGTCCATTTCCTTATTTCCTACCACATGACCCTGTGTGACTCCCGTCCTTGGTGAGGGGTTAAGTTCACAATATTTGCTTCCAGTCTCTCTCTCTGACTTACTCTCTCCACTAGTTCAGGGCTTGTGGTGGGATCAGAACAGGGGCTGTAGGGCCAGCAGTCAGGGAAGGCTTCTTGGAGGTGTTGCTTGGCTTGCCACAGAGGCTTCCGGTGAGGCTGCCAACCCAGAGGGCTGGGGCTTGCCTGCCTCCCCTGAGTGCCAGTTCAGCTCCCAGTTCATAGTGGGTACAGCAGCTGACTAGCCTTCCAGGTAGATGGCAGTGCCTGAGGTTCACCCAGCCGCTTACCATTAGAGCCCCGAGTACTCAGATGTTTCTATCAAGACTAATGAGAGGAAGGGATGGCAGTGCACAGTTGTAATCCCAGTACTTGGGAGGCAGAAACAGGAGGATTGCAGGTTTGAGGTGAACCTCAGCAACTTAGCAAGACCCTGCTTCAAAATGAAAAAATATAAAGGACTGGGGGTAGAATGTCCCTGGGTTCAATTCCCAGTACTGCAAAAAAGAAAAGAAAAAAAAAAGCAGTTATATTATGTCATGTCTTCCAGCTCACAAGGGCAGTACACATTCATGGGACATTGCTGGGGGTGGGGGGGACATAAAGACAAAGAAACCCCTCCTCCTACTGGAGTCTGTACCTGTATGTTATCTGTGGGGCAGGTGCCACTTGAAACCAGAGTCCTACTGTGTACCTTCTTGTCACCTGCTGTAAACACTGTGCGCTTTGGATGTTGTCCATGACCTTGGTTCCAGATGCTAGTCCTGCATCCCACAGTGCCGGCCAGGATTCTGAGGTTGCAAGTGACAGAAGTGTGCTGAAAGCAGATCACCGCAGAGAGCTGGGTGGAATCTTCCAGAGCAAGCCCTGAGTGGGCAGGAGCTAGGTGTGGGGTGCAGGGAAGCCCTCACTGGGCTGGAGGGGGAGAATCTTATGGGTCAGCTGTGTAAGTGTCTGCTTTGTGGCCAGGGGTGGGATGAGGTGAGGGGTGAGGCTGCAGTCCTTGGTGCACCAAGCCCACTCCCACTGGGGCTGGCGGGGTGCGGGGTCACTTTGGCCTTGCTGCCGCCTGGCATCTAGAAGGTGCTGTGCGCCTCACTACACACTGGCATTCAGCTTTTCTGTGGCTCCTGACCTGCCTCCCTCCCTCCCTCCCTTTGGACTGAACCCAGAGGCATCCCACCTCCGAGCTACACCCCCAACCGCTTTTATTGTTTATTTTGAAGCACTATCTGCCTAAGTTGCTGAGGCTGGACTCAAACCCGCAATCCTCCTGTCTCAGCCTCCCAAATACTGGGATTACAGGTGTGTGCCATTGTGCCAGGCGGCTCCTGGTTTTCAAGACTCAGCAGGTGCCTTGGCCAGCCCTAGTTAGAGACCATTTCCTCAAGGTGCATTCTTGGACTCTGGAGGAGACTCAGAGAAGGAAGGTCTTTAAGGCTTCTGATGAGTGGGTATGGGCCATTCTTCCCCATGCGCTAACTCCCTGCCCCAGCCTCCACTGCAGTCTGCAGGGACCCCTGGCTGCTTCTGGGCTCCTGTGGGTACCTCTTGCAGAAATCTGCCCTGATGTCCCTGGCTCCCAGCAAGAGAACCTGCCCCAACCAGTGCTGCACCCTGCTGCCTGGGGCACCTCAGCTCCTATGTTCTCTGGCGGGGCCTTTGGTCAGGCTCTGGTGGTGTGGGGTACCCTGTGGCTCTGATGCTCTAAACATAGTTGCCACACTGTGGTCCTGGGAGCTAGACCTTGTCGTCCCTGCAGAGACTGAGATCCTTCGGCCTGAGTCATGGGCCTGGGCTCTTGCTCCAGCCTGTTCAGTTTCTGAACCCTTCTGGGTGGATGTTCCTAGGTTCTGGTTCAGGGAGCTGGGAGTCTGGATCATACCCTCCCCTACAGGCAGTTCTGCAAGGCCTTGCCCTGAGAAGAGGAACCAGGCTATAACCTGGGGTCAAAGAAACAGGAAGTGTGTCTTGTAGTCACAACAGAGGGATTGGGGCATGTGACAGTGGGCTCATGGAGGCAGTGACAGGACCGACCGCTGGGAGCCTGGCCATACGGGCCTGCCCCCTGGGGTCTCTGGGGGCCCTCTCCAGCACTGCCAGGCTGGGAGGCCTGGATCCTCAGGGGCTCCTCACGGTCTTGGGGAAGGGTGAGACACCCAGAACCCAGCCACTGCTGCCGGCATGGCTAGGCTTTGACGGGCACCCTGAATACTGCGTGGCCAGTCCAGGGATCCGCTTGTGCTGCGGGGGACTTGCCATGGGGGCCACTTTCCAGAGGTTGTGCCCAACCTGAGATTCAAAGAGAGGTCCGTCGGAATCCCCAATACCAGATGCGTCTAGGTTGGCTGCCAGTCCTGGCACCCCTTGCTCCCAAGGCATCCATGGCACAGCAGCTGCAGCCCACCTGGGGCAGGCATAGGCGGCTGCTGAGAGAAGGGCTGCATGGGCCCCGCTGCCCAAGGCCTGGGCTCCTATGTCCCACATGGGGCATGTATCCTCATGCACACCTTGGGATCCAAGCTCACACACATGTGGCCCTGCACACACAGGTCACCCTCACTTAGGATGTCCTTTACACCCAGCTGAGGCCTGGGTCCCTAAGGAAGGGGCAGATATGCCATGGGGTGGCCAGCTACTCCCTTCTTCCTCTGGAGAGGACAGGCACAGTGTCCCCCACCCCGCCACTTGCTCTGCCTGTGTACTCTGGGCTGGATTCCTGGCCCTCGTGGAGGGGCACACCCGTCCTCAAGGTACAGCTCTGATGCCCCTTTACCCCATGCCACCTTTCCTTAGTAGGGAGCCCTGCTCTGTGACTTGCTCCACGCTGACTGGTGGGTGGCTAGGCCCAACTGGTGGCTCCTGGCTGGGACTAAGGCCCATGTCCCGAGTCCTCGGGGTGGCCAATGCAGAAATGCTTGCAGATGAGCTTGGTGAGGGCAGGGAGTTTTCTGGTGTTCACATTGGGAGATGGGTTGGAGCCCAGGAACTGAAATGGCTGTGTCCACTGCATCCTTGTTCTTTGGTGTCTGTGCCCTCCATGGGGAAGTGAGTGTGAGTTGCAAAGAGAGCTAAGGTTTTGACACTTAGTGCACACTGGTGCCCCGCTTTAGGGTGGCAAGACTGGGGCACAGCCTGTGAGGAGACTGCAGGATCTCCTCTCTGGAGGCCTTAGCCTTGCTGAGCCCCCTTTCAGGTGATTCCAGGGGAGTGTGAGGGTCTTGGGTGATGTCTTTGTGCAGCCCTGGTCACCTAGACCTCAGACCTCAGGGTTGGCAGACCGGGACAGAAAGTTGGGCCGCGGCTCCCCAGCTCCTTCCTCTATGACCGCCGTCAGCAACACTTTCTCCAGGCACCACCACAAGCTCACTGTCATGGAATTCATGAAACCCAAGCCCAGCCCGGTGGAAAATCTGTTTTTCATTTCTGGCTGGCGTCTCTGGGAGCCTGAGCCAAGTGTGTTGGGGGTGGGGGCTACGCCACGCAGCCGGCTCCGAGCTCACACAGCCTGGTCAGGACAGGGGAGGCCTCTCTGCAGGCCAGTGGACCCTGGCTCCACTAGAGGATGAAACCGGCTTCCTCTCCAGCCTTAGGCAACTGGTCTGCATAGCACAAGCCAGCCCCACTGGGGTGACCTGGGGACCCTTGAGCAAAGGTGGAAAGATGGCGCACAGCGGGTGCTCAGGCCCCAGGCTGGCCAGGGGAGGTGGGAAGACTGTGTGGTGGAACACACCTAGGGCTGTGGCAGCAGCTTGCACATGCTGAGCTAGCTGTGGAGTCCCCAGGCATGGGCTGGACCCTGGCGGCCCCTCCCTTTCCTTACCCTGGCCTGGAGCACCTGGTCTCCTAGATGGTGTTGGGGGCCAGAGCCCCTTGGGTAGTCTCATAGAAACTCCAAACTTTGTCTCTTCTGGCAGTTCTGGGGCTGCCATGGGAAACTCCCCATGTTAAGAGGGATCTCACTCTCCTTCCCCTCTCTTACCCCTTCTGTCTGCCCCTACCCTATCCACAGGAGCCCTGTCTGCTGCCTGACCCCTGCCTGGTCTCAGCTGGCACTCTACTGTAGCATACAGGGCTCTGTGTGTGTGTGTGTGTGTGTGTGTGTGTGTGTGTGTGAGAGAGAGAGAGAGAGAGAAAGAGAGAGAGAGAGAGAGAGAGAGAGAGAGAGAGAGAGAGAGAGGGAGGGAGGGAGGGAGGGAGGGAGGGAGGGAGAGGGGTCAATCGATTAGGGATTAAAGCTAGGGCTGTTCTACCTTTGGGCTATACCCTTAGCCCTATTTATTTATTTTTTGTGGTACTGAGGATTGAACTCAGGAACATTCTACCTCTGAGCTACATCCCCAGCCCTATTTTTTAAATTTTTGAAGCAAGGTCTCACTAAGTTGTGGAGGGCCTCACAAGGTTTCTGATGCTGGTGGCAAACCTGCAATCCTCTTGTCTCAGCCTCCCAAGTCCTGAGATTACAAGTGTGTGCCACCACACCGGCTTTTATTTTTCATTTTGAAACAGGGTCTCACTAAGTTGCTGAGGGGCTTGCTAAGTTGCTGAGGCTGGCCTTGAACCTATGATCCTCCAGTCTCTGTCTCCCAAGTACTGAGATTACAGGTGTGCGCCACCACGCTGGTCTCACAGGGCTATCTTTGAGCTCTTCCCCTCTCAAGGTACCAGGCCACAAACTTGCAAAGACAGTTTAGGCAGCCTCCTCCCAGATCTTCCTCCTGGCTCCCAGGTCTGCTCTGTTGGGGTCTTGGGGGCCCCACTGGTGACCCAGCAGGAGTCCACCCCAGCACTCAGCTCAAGGCCTGTTACAGAGTAATGATACCATGAGACTGGTGTTCCTCAGTCTGCCCTGGGCTAAGGTACTCCAGGGAAGTGGGCATGATTCCCTGGGTCCCTTCCGCACTCCGGGGATGCAGGTGTGATTCCAAGGGCTCCATCCCCTCTCTGGGGAGGTGGATGTGACTCCCTGGGTCCCATCCTCACTGGAAAGTCAGAAGTGACTCCATGGGCCCCATTGCCACTCTGGGAAGGCAAGTGTGCTAACTCAGTGTGCACCGTGCTGCCTCTAAGCTGCTGTGCCCAAGTGCTTCCACCTCAGTGGGACCCAGAACTGCGAGGACATCCACCTAGAGCTGCTCATAAGGTGGCTAGAGGTGTGCCTTGCCCCGCTATCTCATGGCCTGTGCTGGTGCCAAGCCTGTCCTTGCATGTGTGTGAGGATGTGTGTGTGCTGTGTAGCTAACAGGTGCCATGTCCAGAAAGGGCTGGAAGTAGAGCAGACTCGAGCCAGAGGCTGTTGGGAGCTGGGGAGGGTGTAGGCTGTACCATGCCATCTGGTCTTGCCTGCTCTCTGTGCTCTGGTCCTTGTCTCCACTGTGGACCTCCCACTATCTAGCATTTTTCTAAGGATTTGGCAGTGCGCTGAGCGTCCTTCTCTCTCAGGGCAAGGCTGGCCAGGGGTTGAGGAGGACAGGCCAGAAAGTAGGATTTGGGTCCCAATCTCTGATGTCCTGGTGCATACTGGAGGAGGTGGCCTGGGCTGAGTGTTCAGGGATAGTGGGAATTCTCTAAGGGGGACGGGTTCCAGACCTGGGGGCAGCACATGCTTGGGTCTGGAGGCCAGAAAACTCTGGGCAGAGTTCTTGTCCACTCTCCTTATCTCTGCTCCAGGGCTCCCTGCCAGGCTGGACTGGGAGGACTTGCTGGAACCCAGGGCTTGTTGGGTCCCCTGACAGGCCTGACAGAGTCAGAACTGGCCCTAGTCTGATTTGGGACAGGGTGAGACTTCAGACCTCGTGCTTTCTGCCCCATTGGATGTTTCCGAGTGGCTGGTTTCTTGGGGTGCCACAGGGCACTGGGGGAGTCTGGATGCAGGGCAGGGAGAGCATCCTTGGTGGCCACAGCCCATGGCATTTGGATGGGACCCTGAGAAGGATGAGGTAGGGCAGAGGAGGAGCAGGAGCCCTGGGTTTGGAGAGGGGATGACAGAGGAGGCTGGATCAGCCTGCAGCCTCCTCGCTGCATGGTTGAGTCCCCTCTGTGTCCTCACTGCAGAGGCCGGTGAGGTTCCTACAGCCTGCACTGTGGCGGGAGGCCCAGGACAGGGCTGAGCATCTGCCTTGCCTGACTGAGCCCTTACATCATTCCACCACGGACGGAAAATTCCATGTGGTCAGAGCCCAGATGCTGATCAGACGTTTCCCATTCTTGTTCTGAATGGGCCTGTGGACAGCGGCAGCTAGGCCACCACTGAATGCTGTTGGCCTGGTGCCCCAGGAACACCTTCCTTCTGGGAATCAGGCATCAGAGGCAGGCAGAGGTCATGCTGGCCGCAGTGCTCTCCCCTCACAGGCTGGCTTAGGCAGCTGCCTGGTTTGCTGAGTACCTGATGTCCAGTGTCATGCAAATCCAGACAGGGACAAGCTGTGCTGGGCCGTGGGCCCCATGCTGTCCTGCTCCGGTGTAAACTGGGGAGGGTGTCATCCCTTCTAGTAGTGAAACTGAACGGAGCTGCCCTGGTACAGGCCCTGTGACCTGCCCCTGGCCCCAGCAGCTGACCAGGAGCTTAGTTCACAGCTGCCCCTACCTGGAGGAATACTTCCTGTCAGAGAGAAAGCTTGAGGAGTGTGGCTTAGTGTCCTGAGCACCTACTGTGTATGATGATGGCCTGGGGATTAAACCTAAAGATGGAACCAGGCACCGTGATTCATACCTGTAAATGCACACCAATACATGGGAGGTTGAGACAGGAGAATCAAGGCCAGCTTAAGCAACTTAGCAAGACCCTGTTTCGAAATAAAAAATAAAGAGGCTGGGGGCGTAGCTCAGAGATAGAATGCCCCTGGGTTATATCCCCAGTGCCCCCTCCTCCAAAGAAAATTCTAAAGATGGGCTTGGAAGCCGGGCGTGGTGGCGCATGCTTGTAATCCCAGCATTCGGGAGGCTGAGACTGGAGGATCCGGGTTCGCGGCCAGCCTCAGCTACCTAGTGAGGTACTCCGCAACTTAGTGAGACTCGGTTTCAAAATAAAGAATAAAAAAAAAAAAAAAATAGGGCTGGGGGTATAGCTCGGAGGTAGAATGCCCCTGAGTTCAATCCCCAGTACCGCAAAAATAAATAAATAAATAAATAAATAAAGATGGGCTTGGAGAGGTAGGTTGTCTTTCCACCACCTGCCTGGTTGATAAGCTCAGCAGTGCCTTACCTATCGGGGCGTGCAGGTAGACCTCAGGACTCAGAGGGTGGAAATTAGGCAGACTTCCTGGAGTAGGGCCAGACTGGAGTGAAAAGAGGAGAAAGGACACCAGGTGTGGACCCCTGTTCTCCTGAGGGGCCTGAGGGTCACCCATCTATCTGTCATGCCCCCAGGGCCAGATTAGTCAGGGTCCTGGAACAACCCCTCTCTGAGCCCCAGGCCTGGACCTGCCCTCTCACCTTTCCTCTCTCCTCCCTTCCTCCCTTCCTTCCTTTCTTCCTTCTTTCTTTTTTTTTTCTTTTTTTTTTTTTTTTGCCGTACTGGGGATTGAACTCAGGGGCATTCTACCTCCGAGCTACACCCCCAGCCCTATTTTTTTTATTCTTTATTTTGAAACCGGGTCTCACTAAGTTGCAGAGGGCCTCACTAGGTAGCTGAGGCTGGCCTCGAACCCGGATCCTCTGGTCTCAGCCTCCCGAATGCTGGGATTACAAGCGTGCGCCACCACGCCCGGCTCTTCTTTCTTTTTTGGCACTAGGTCTTTTTTTTTTTTTTCCCCGATACTGGGGATTCAGGGGCATTCTACCTCCGAGCTAAACCCCCAGCCTTATTTTTTATTCTTTATTTTGAAACAGGGTCTCACTAAGTTGCAGAGTGCCTCGCTAGGTAGCTGAGGCTGTCCGCGAACTGGGATCCTCCAGTCTCAGCCTCCCAAATGCTGAGATTACAAGCATGCGCCACCATGCCCAGCTTGGCACTAGGGATTGAACCGAGGGACATTCTAGCTATACCCCCAGCCTTTTTTATTTTTGGGGGGAGGGGTACTGGGGATTGAACCAGGGGAGTTCTACCTCTAAGCCACACTCCCAGCCCTATTTTATTTTTTGCCATCCTGGGGATTGAACCCAGGGCATTCTACCTCCAGGCTATACCCCCAATCGTATTTTTTATTCTTTATTTTGAAACAGGGTCTCACTAAGTATCTGAGGCTGGCCGCAAACCCAGATCCCCTCTCAGCCTCCCAAGTACTGGGATTACAAGCATGTGCCACCACACCTGGCTCTATTTTATTTTTTTAGTTTGAAACAGGATCTCCTCGAACCTGCTATCCTTCCTGTCTCAGCCTCCCAAGTATTGGGATTACAAGTGTGCGCCCCCATGCCTGGCTTTATTTCTTTTTTTTTTTTTTTTTTTTTTTTTTTTTGCAGTACTGGGAGTTGAACTCAGGGGCATTCTACCTCCGAGCTACACCCCCAGCCCTATTTTTATTCTTTATTTTGAAACAGGGTCTCACTAAATTGCGAGTGCCTCACTAGGTAGCTGAGGCTGGCCGCGAACCCGGATCCTCCGGTCTCAGCCTCCCGAATGCTGGGATTACAAGCGTGCACCACCACGCCCGGCTTTTATTTCTTATTTTAAAACAGAGTCTCATTAAGTTACTGGGGCTGGCCTCAACCCTGAGAGCCTCCTATCTCAGCCTCCCAAGTACTGGGATTCCTGTGCACACCACTGCACCTGGCCCCAGGCCACATTCTCATGCGAAGGATCTGGCCTAGGAGTTTCCAGAGCGCTCCTCCTGCCCTAGCCCTACCCTTACTGGACTGGGAGTCACCCTTTCCTGGGACTATGGCCTAGTGTATGACATCTTTGCTGTCCTGTTGCCTCTGGCAAGTGTCCTGGTCAGTGCTCAGGGTTTGGGACCTCCCTCCCCAGCATCAGAGCCTGGGGCACACAGGGCCACACCTGAATATGCCTGTGTAGGTGTGAACATGCGCACATGGTGAACGTGGGCCTGAGCTTTTGCATGTGGGTGTGGATGTGTGCTTGCACCTCGTGAGTGGCACTGGGTATCAGCTCACGTGGCTGCAGAGCTGGGCCTTGGAGCAGCAACCTTCCCCTTTCCCCAGGAGCAGCCAGTTTTTCCTGAGGGCTCCCTATGCAGGTGGAAGCCTTTACTCTCATTGGCTCCTTCATCCTCACAGGGACCCCAGTAGAAATTTGGGGTCTATCTCCATTCCACCAACTCCACAACCCCAGCTACTATTTAAAGCATGGACTGTCTGATACTCCTTTCCTGGGTCCATTATTTTGGGAATTTTTTTTTTTTTTTTTCGGTAGTGGGGATGGAACCCAGGGGCATTCTACCTCTGAGCTACACCCCCAGCTCTATTTTTTATTCTTTTTTTTTTTTTTCGGTAGTGGGGATGGAACCCAGGGGCTCTCTACCTCTGAGCTACACCCCCAGCCCTATTTTGGGGGGGGGGTACTGGGGATGGAACCTGGGGGCATTCTACCTCCAAGCTACAGCCCCAGCCCTATTTTTATTCTTTATTTTGAAACAGGGTCTCACTAAGTTGTGGAGTACCTCACTACGTAGCTGAGGCTGGCCGCGAACCCGGATCCTCTGGTTTCAGCCTCCCAAGTACTGGGATTACAAGCGTACACCACCACGCCTGGCTTTTATTCTTTATTTTGAAACAGGGTCTCATTAAATTGCAGAAGGCCTCACTAAGTAGCTGAGGCTGGCTGCAAACCTGCAATCCTCCTGTCTCATCCTCCCAAGTACTGGGATTACAAGTGTGCACCACCATGCCCAGTTTTGGATTTTTTTAAAAATAGTACTGGGGCTGTGTGTGTGAGTGTATACACTTTGTGTGTGTGTGTGTGTGTGTGTGTGTGGTACTGGGGATTGAACCCAGGGGCATTCTACCTCCAAGCTATATCCCCAGGCCTATTTTTCAGTCTTTATTTTGAAACAGGGTCTCACGAAGTTGCAGAGAGTCTCACTAAGTAGCTGAGGCTGGCCGTGAACTCAGATCCTCTGGTCTCAACCTCCCAAATACTGGGATTACAAGCATGCACCACCATGCCTGGCTTATTTATTTATATTTTGAAACAGAGTTTTGCTAG
This sequence comes from Graphiurus murinus, assembly GCA_004027655.1. NCBI lineage: Eukaryota > Metazoa > Chordata > Mammalia > Rodentia > Gliridae > Graphiurus > Graphiurus murinus. The sequence continues at coordinate 50,421 of PVLC010001000.1, read as the reverse complement.
GTTGCTGAGGGTATCACTAAGTAGCCTGAGGCTAGCCGGGAACCTGCCATCCTTCTGTCAGCCTCCCATTTATTGGGCTGTCAGGCGTGTGCCACTATACCTGGCTCTTTCAGCTTTTCCATAGTCCTTCTCCTATTCCAGCAGGCCCCTTAGTTGGCCTGCAGTCCGTCTGCCAGGTCCCTGCATGTGCCTGGCACCTAGCAGCATCTCATAAATGAGTAACACCAGCCGCCCCCACCCTGGCTGCTCTGTGCCACAGCAGTGCCATCAGGGACTTGCCTCACCCTAGTCCCTGATTGCCGTGATGCTTATCTGTGCCTGTTTTCTCATCTGGCAAATGGGAGTGTGTCATCTTGGCGCCAGTGAGGAGGTGATGCAGGCCTGTGAGCTCTTTGATGTAGCTTTGACTGTCTGAGCACTGGGTGGACAAGCCAGCCCAGGTGGCTGCTGAAGCCAAAGCATGGGTGCTGTTTACACTCTGCTGCTGCATGTTTATCTCCCAGATCTCCAGCTTCCTCACGCCTGGGAGGGGGTTCTCCTGAGAGGACATGTGTTCCGGGCGGAGGATGGAACTCAAATGGCCACTCCAGAGTTGTATCCCTCAACGAGCAGGGGTACAGGGGAGCGAGAGCCACCTTAGCCAGATCCCGGGAGGCCTGGCCAGCCCAGAACAGAGATGGGGCTGGCTGACATGGCTTCCAGACCAGGGCACCCCCAGAATGGTCCTCTTGTGGAAGTACAGTCACCACCCTTGGACACGGGTCTTTTGGCGCTATGACCTCCCAGGAAGTGGTCAGCTGCCCTCATAGGCCTCTTCTGACCTTTGCCTCTGACCTGCAATGAAGGGACCCTCAGGCCTGTGGTCACCAGCTGGTAGTGTTGGCTCTTCCAGTCCGTGCCCAGCTGCGTTCAGATGAGGGCAGATCCAGGGAGCCAGGACACTGCTGTTGAAGCACCCCGGTGTTTACTGTGTGCAGGGCCTGGTATTGGGCAGGTGGGTGGTGCTAGGGTACCGGGTGGTTAAAGTGAGGCTGCTCCTGGTTGGCCATTGGCCCTTTGGCAGGTGCTTAGTTTCCCCAGGGGGGCCCTGCTGCAGCCTGGCCTGTCTCTGCCTCCCTGTGTGATCCTAGGCCAGCCCTCCTGGGCTTTGGAGGCCCCTCTGATGTGAGCAAGCACCCTGGGTCTGGAGGGAGCCGTGGACTGATGAGGTGGCTCTGGTGCCAAGCCCCTTGGCCTGTCCCCTCCCCACGCAGCCTGCCAGTGCAGGGGCATAGGTAGCTGAAATAAGAAGGTACCTGCCTCCAGCACCCTACAATACCCAGATTGCTTCTCAAGGGGTAGCCAGGGGGCTCAGGACAGTGGTGGGAAAGGGCTATGACTGCAGCCTCATGGTGGAACCCCAGCCTTCTGAGCCCCCACACCCTCCGCGGTGTGCCACAGGCAGAGACCCAGCCTACAAACGAGAGGTTTGGTTCTTAGCTCTCAGGGTCTATAGACGCACAGGCCCTAGTCAGTGCCTCCGTGGCCAGGTGTCAGGAAGAGGCCTGCCTCCAGGTGTGAGGGCCAGCTACTTCTGGGAAGGCAGGGAGCACCATCCTTCTACTGCCTGGCAACCATCTCCTGGGAGACAGCCTGCTGGGTGCCTGGACTGCTGATGCAGCAGTCCCGGTGCCCTCCAGGGCTGGGCCTCTCATCCCAGCAGGGCCAGGCAAGGGGGGCGTTCCACCTCAACATCTCCCCAGGCTCAGGCCTCCAAGGAGGCCACAGTTGCCAACAAGATCAGATATGGGGAAGGAGAGGATGTTATCATTAGCTTTTTCATCCCTGTAACCAAAGTACCTGACAAGATCAACTTAAGAGGAGGAAAGGCTTCTTTGGGCTCATAGTTTCAGGGCTTCTGCCTTAGGCAGAAACATCACAGTGGTGTGGTGGAAGAAAGCTGCTCTCAGCCCACGGCAGCCGGAGGCCGAGAGAGACCACGTCCCCAGTGACCCACCTCGAGCCACATCCTACCTCCAAAGTTAGCTGCATTGCCTAACATGAAGTTTTGGGGGGGTCCCTCCAAGTTCAAAGCCTAACAGGACGTTCCACTGCAGCGGCAATGTTGATGACCCTTGGCATCGACACTCCTTAGTGGATACCTCCCTGAGTCAGCACGTGAGCCTCTGTATTCTTATTCCCATGAGAAGGTACAGCCTGGCCTCAGCCACCACATGCCCTAGCACAGGAAGCCTGCTGAGGTTCAGCTGCATGCCCCATAAGGGGCTCTGTTTGAATGCAGGGGCTTCTGGCCTGGGCCTTTCTCTATACCTCCCTAAAGCTTCTTTACTGGTGAAAGCACTTAGCCAGGCAAACTGAAGACTACAGTGCCTAGGGGAGGCGGGGCTGGCATCTGCTCCACAATGAGGCTGTGCTCCAGCCTGTGCCATTGCCCAGGAGTGCAGCACCAGGAGGTGCTGTCAGGCCCAGCCTGGCAGAACCAGGTGTAATGAAACTGGTGGGGGTGGGGGGGTCCTGGGCAGCCCTGGTGGGTGACCATTGTGTGGAGAGCCAGCCCGTCATATCTGGTGTGGTGTGACCCCACCAGGCAGTGCCCAGTCCCAGTCCTGAATGCAGCTCCTTAGAGAGCACTAGGTGAGGAGCCCTCACAGCATAGGGTCCTCACAGTGCCAGCCTGGTGATGCCTCTACAGAGTGTGCCCCTTAAAGACTTACTAAACCGGTGCAGTGATGCACACTTGGAATCCCAGCATTTGAGAGGCTGAGACAGGAGGATCGTAGGTTCGAGGCCAGACTCAGCAACCTGTGAGACCCTGGAGGTAACCGGGAGTGGTGGCGTACGCTTGTAATCCCAGCATTTGGGAGGCTGAGACCAGAGGATCCAGGTTCGCGGCCAGCCTCAGCTACCTAGTGAGGCCCTCCGCAACTTAGTAAGACCCTGTTTCAAAATAAAGAATAGCCGAGTGTAGTGGCACATGCTTGTAATCCCAGCATTTGGGAGGCTAAGACCGGAGGATCCGGGTTCTTGGCCAGCCTCAGCTGCTTAGTGAGTGAGGCCCTCCGCAACTTAATGAGACCCTGTTTCAAAATAAAGAATAAAAAGGTATAGCTCAGAGGTAGAATGCCCCTGAGTTCAATCCCTAATACAAAAAAAAAAAGGGCTGGAGGTGTAGCTGGGAAGAAGAATGCCCCTGGGTTCAGTTCCTAATACCAAAAGAAAAAGAAGCTGGGCGTGGTGGTGCACGCTTGTAATCCCAGCATTTGGGAGGCTAAGACCAGAGGATCCGGGTTCGAGGCCAGCCTCAGCTACCTAGTGAGGCAGTCCACAACTTAGTGAGACCCTGTTTCAAAATAAAGAATAAAAAATAGGGCTGGGGGTGTGCCTCAGAGGTAGAATGCCCCTGAGTTCAATCCCCAGAACTGCAAAAAAAAAAAAGAAAAGAAAAAGACTTCATTGTCAGCATGGCTGAGCTCAAACCCCCGTCTTCCTAACAGTCCCTAAGACTTCAGCATTGGCAGACAGGGTTCAAAATAGCAAAATGCCCCTTCTTGGGCAAGAGCACAGGAAGTCTGAGGGTTAAGGGGGACAGTGACTGCACCTCTCCTCTCCCTCGTAGGACTGAGCAGGGAGAGTTTACAGACCTGGGAGGGTCATGGGCCTCCTGTGCTCTCTGGCCCAGGAGGAGCCTTAGGTGGTTCTCAAAGCCCTTCCCAGAGCCCTGCTCTGTGCCTGACCCCACAACTGCCAGGATTTCAGTACACGTTATGTCCACCTCTTCAGGGAAGGGACCGTCATCCATTTTAAAAAAAGAGAAAAAAGGCTGGAGAGATCCAGAGGCCTCAGTCACAGGACCAGCTGGATGGTACTGGCCCTACCAGGCTACTAGGTCCCTCTGTCGCCACATTCTCCTGCTACATCCCTCCAGCACCTCTTTTCCAGGCTTAGTTTGGCACCTGCTCTAGACTGGGGCTGGTGAAGTGACAGGTCCCCCCTGTAGGGCTGCACAGGCTTGGGAGGTACCCCCGTGGCCTTACCAGAGGGCCTGGAAGCCTTGGGTGTGCCCACCTGGCCCCTCCAGCCTTGGGGTCACGTCCTTATGTGGTAGTGCAGAGTTGAGGATGTGGGTCCCCAGTGACCACAAGAGGCTACTTGGGTGTTGGGAGTTTCTGTCCCACTCTCTCCCCTACTGTGAGGGAGGATTGAATGGGAGTCTGTGCCAGCTCCACTGGTCTAATCAGGTGGCATTTGCTATTCTGGATGTGGGGGCTGGGGACACACCCTCCAACGGCTTCCCCACCGGCAGGCGCTGCTGCTGCTGGGGGCCACAGCCCTGGCCTGCCTCGCCCTGGACCTCCTCTTCCTGCTCTTCTACTCCTTCTGGCTGTGCTGCCGGCGGCGCAAGAACGAGGAACACCTGGACACCAACTACTGCTGCACAGCCTGGTGTGTCATCATTGCCACACTGGTCTGCAGGTGAGTGGGGCGGGGCCAGCCTGGGGGTGGGGCCGGGCGAGACCTCCGCCAAGGCACTCACGGCCCCTCCCTCTCCAGCGCCGGCATAGCTGTGGGATTCTACGGCAACGGGGAGACTAGTGACGGCGTCCATCGGGCCACCTACTCGCTTCGCCACGCCAATCGCACTGTGGCTGGAGTCCAGGATCGCGTGAGTGGGCGTGGAACGGGGGCTAGGGAGGCTGAGCCTGCTTTGGACCTGTGGCTGCGTTGCCTATGCGTGGGGAGGTGGGTACCTGTGCCTGGTCTCAGCTCCTGCGGGTCCTGGCGGCAGGTGTGGGACACCGCAACCGCCCTGAACCGCACGGCGGAGCCCAGCCTGCAGAGCCTGGAGCGGCAGCTGGCCGGAAGGCCGGAGCCTCTGCGGGCTGTCCAGCGGCTGCAGGGCCTGCTAGAGATTCTACTGGGCTACACTGCTGCCATCCCATTTTGGAGGAACCCGGGCGTGTCGCTGGAGGTACTGGCAGAGCAGGTGGATCTCTACGACTGGTACAGGTGCGGCCAGGTCCTCTCTCCTGGGCTTAGTGCACCTGGGCTAATCATCACTCACCCCTTTATCCTGGACATTTGCTCTCAGCACCTAGTAGCTGAGGCCTTTGGCGGAGGCAGGGCAGCTGGGGGTCACTGGGAATGGCAGGGATCCCCCAAGCAGACATCTTTTTCAAGAACCATCCCCAGCTGGCCTGGTGGTGCCCACCTATGATCCCAATACTTGGAATCCCAGGAGAATTGCAGGTTCAAGGCCAGCCTTTGCAACTTAGACCATGTTTCAAAATAAAAAGGACTGGGGGTATAGCTGGGAGGTAGAATAGCTTGGAGGTAGGATTAATCCCCAGTACCAAAAAAAGAAATAGAACTATCCCCAGCCCCCGTGTCCCAGGATTGCCTGCCTGGTGGTACCTTTTTGGGTACCAGGCCGTTCGTGTCTCTGCTGGGCCCTCCTGTCCGTCCTCCCCAGTCCCACCCCTGGTGCCTGGCCCACACTCCTGTGTGCCTGCAGGTGGCTGGGCTACCTGGGCCTGCTGCTGTTCGATGTCATCATCTGCCTCCTCGTGCTGGTGGGCCTCATCCGCAGCTCCAAAGGCATCCTGGTCGGGTGAGTCTGGCTGGCAGGTGGGCCTGCGGGTGGGGAATGGAGTAAGGCATCAAGGTGCTGTCTACCTATCAGCCACGGGGTCTCACCATAGGCCTGCCTGAAGTGGCTTCTGGAGGGGGCCTGCTCTTGAGACCTGAGCCCCTGTGGCCAGTGTCATGGACTGCCTCCCCCAGCCCGGTCTTGGTTGTCTGCCGTGCTCCTCCCCAGGAGAGTCTACACAGAGGGTACCTGTGGCCCAGAGGCCTGACCAGGTCCCCAAGTGCTGGGGAATACCAAATCAGGAGTGGGGACGCTGGGGAGTACAGTGTCTGTCTCCACTCCTCTGTCCTTGGATGTAGAAACAGTCTAGGTTCCCACCTGACCCTGCCACTTGCCAGGCTAGCCTTCGGCAGGTGGCTTCTCAATGCTGAGCTTTTGTCTCCTCCCCTGAAAGGGTGGCTATGAGGTGCAGACACCATCCCTCCCTGAAAAACTGCATAGCCACACCCTGGCTCCCATGTGGGCCTGGCGCTGGGAGAATCAGAGAACATGCCAGCTCTGCTGATGGCGCTCACAGGCATCGGAGGGATGAGCAAATGTGCAGTGTCAGTGTTCTAGAGGAAAGAAAAGCCAGGGCAGGTGGCCAAGCTGCCTGCAATAGACACCCAGGAGCCCCAAGGCAGGGGATGTTGGAGCAGAGGCCCCAGGGAGTGAGCAGAGCTTGGACACTCCAGGAAAGTCAGGTAGTAGCCAGCGTGCAGGCCTGTGGTGTTGGGGCCTGGGGCTGTGTGCACAGAGCTGCAGGGAGGCCTCCATGGGTTTGTAGGGGAGGGACCAGTCACATGGACAAGCGCCCTGCCCATGTTGAAGGGGTCCATGCCTGGTGGGGTGAGAGCTCTCAGACTGCCGCATGGATAGCAAACCACAGAGCCAGTATGAAAGCAGAGACTGTTGTCTGCTGAGGAAGGGGCCCTAGGGAAGGGGCTGGGGGACAGAGGGCCAAGCCCAGGAGTCACCTGGTCCCAGCTCCGGCTGGGACCAGGCCTCAGCAGGAAGCAACAGCCCCTGTGAGGGCCAGATTCCTGGGTGTACCCTGGGACGTAGCCCTCCAGCCTGCAGTCTAGCAGGCAGCATGGTCCCTAACCCCAGTCTGGGGGGCTTCTGACTGGCTCTCTTTGCCCTAAGGGTCTGCCTGTTGGGGGTCCTGGCCCTGGTCATCAGCTGGGGTGCGCTGGGCTTGGAGCTGGCCGTGTCTGTGGTGAGTTGCCAGGGGACCAGCAATTCCTGTCTGCTGGGCCTAGGTGTGGGGGAGGGGAGGGAAGCCACTCTCTTCTCCCCCCAATCTTGCCCTGGGTCGCTGGATCCTGCCCATGGACACACAGCATGTCCCTGCCTCCACATTCACACTCCACCTTCCTGAACTGAAAGCAGCAGACCTTGAGGTCAGCTTCTGCCCTCTGGGAATCCAGGGCGGGACACAACTCTCCCTTGAGGCCCAGCTTGGTCACCCCTCCTCCTTGCCTGCACCAAGGGCTCCAGTGACTTTTGCGTGGACCCTGACACCTACGTGACCAAGATGGTGGAGGAGCACTCGGTGCTGAGTGGGGGTGAGTCTGCAGCTGCGTGGGAGCTGGTCCCCAGGGTGGGCTGAATGGAGAAGAAGGCCAACAGGGCCCAGGTGCCCTGCCCTCGTGGGCCTTGGTCTTGGGGAAGCAGGTCCCAGGACAAGACACTAGTGAGTCCACAGGACCACCTTCCCCGATAGAGAAAAGACAGATGCTGTGTGACTGGTAATGATGGGGGCTGGCGGTGACACAGGTGCTTCAGAGTAGGTGTTCAGGGAAGAGAAGGCCTGCCAGACAGGTGGCATTAAAGTTGGGCCAACAGCTGGTCATGGTGGTACATGTGTGTAATCCCAGTACTAAGGAAGCTGAGACAGGAGGATCACAGGTTTAAGGACAGCCTCAGCAACATAGCGATACCCTGTTTCCAAATAAAATAAAATAGGGTTGGTGTAGCTCAGAGGTAGTATGCCTTTGGGTTCAGTTCCCAGTACCAAAGAAAAATGCCAGGCATGATGGTACCTGGTTTTGGCTTAGCTATACTCCCAGTACTTGGGAGGCTGAGACCAGAATATCAAAGGTTTGAGGCTAGCATGCAGTAACTTGTGAGACCTGGTTTCAAAATAAAATAGGGCTGGGGGTGTAGCTCAGATAGAGCACACCTGGGTTCAATCCCCAGTACCAAAAACAAAAAGTTGAGCTGGGAAGCCAGGCGTGGTGGCACACACCTATAATCCTAGTACTTGGGAGGCTGAGACAGGAGGATCACAGGTTCAAGGACAGCCTCAACAAGCAGTGACACTCTCATCAACCTAGTGAGACCCTGTTTCAAAATAAAAATAAAATAGTGCTGGGGGTATAGCTCAGAGATAGAGTGCCCCTGGGTTCAATCTCTGGTACCACAAAAAAAAAAAAAGTTGAGCCAGATGAGGCTGCATCTCATCACAGAAGCCCTGAGGAAGAAACACTAGATATGTTTGTGAGGCAGAAAATAGACTAGTTGGAAGAGGAAAGGGTGGGCAAGCCAGCAGGGCCAGGCCATGGTGAATATTTGGGCTTTGGCGGGGGGGCCTGGATGGGAAAGCAAGGGAGACAGCAGCTGTGATTGAATCACCCTTTAAAAGCTTCTTCAAGCCTGGCGGGGTGGTGCATGCTTGTAATCCCAGTATTTGGGAGGCTTAGGCAGGAAGATCATAAGTTCATGACCAGCCTCAGCAACTTAGACCCTGTTTCAAAATAAAATAATAAAATAAGGATGGGGGTGTAGCTTGGAGATAGAATGTCCCAGGGTTCCATCCCCAGTACCACATACACACACACAAAAAGCTTCTTCAAAGCCAGCACACACCAGAGGCCAAGAAACAAGTGTCTCGGCTTCCAGGCCAGCATCAGTAACTAAGTGAGACCCTGTTTCAAAGTAGAAAAGAAAATAGAGTGGAGTGTGTAGTTCAGAGGTAGAGCAACCCTGGGTTCAATCTCCAATACCACGCACACACATACATAAAGCTTCTTCAGGTTACTGGGATGGTATCAGGGGGCTTGGGGAGGATGTAGGACTCTAGTAGGCAGGAGACAGCAGTGACTTGAGCAGTGGGACCCCAGACAGGGACAGGGTGTGTTTGAAAGGCAGAGCTGGCAGGCCATCCCAATTCCCTGGATGTGTAGAGGGACTGAGGGGCCTGTGCCCTGGGCTCCTGGAAGCTCAATTGGGTACAGACCCAAGAGCTGAGTGTAGGTACTGGTGCAGAGAAGCCCCACCCACCCACCTTAGCTGCTGTTCCAGGGCTAGCTTATGCATGCTGCAGGGACCCGCTCCCACTATAGGGTCTGCCCCTGGAACCTGAGACTCACCCTCCCACACATGCATACAGCCACACACAGAGACATGTATGTGCATGCACACAAGCAGGTACATGCACATGCACATACGTAGACACACTTGGAGCACTCTTGCAGAAATGTGCATGTGCATGTACAGATGTTTTCACAGGCACACACACGTAGACGCATGCTGAAGACGTGCATGCATACAAAAACATGCATATACATGCATACTTTGCACATGGACACACCGCACAGACCATCTTCTCAGCCCACCTTTCTCTCTGCAGACATCCTGCAGTACTACCTGGCCTGCTCACCCCGCGCCACCAACCCTTTCCAGCAGGTGAGCCTGGGCTGGTCTTGGGAGGCTGAGGCTGAGGCTGAGGCTGAGGCCGGTCACAGGGAGCAGGGAGGCAAGCAGGCTATGCGGAGGCAGTTGGGGGAATGTTGGCATCTCTCACTGCCCTGCAGTTGCCACCCTGATGCCTGGTGACTCCTTTTGGTCCTTGGGTTGCCCTCAGCAACCCCTGAAGGGCAGAGGCAAAGCTGACTGCTCACCTTTCAGTAGGCATGGGAGAACCTTGGGGCCCCTGTGTAGAATGTCACCTGTTCAGGTGTCCTGAGGTGGGATTTAAAGGGCTTGGCAGCACTAGAGGGACAAACCCTTTACTCACCGCCTGTCATTATATTCAGATGGTTTGACCCTGTGGGTCCTGAGGACTGTCTGTATTGAGGATGCCTTGCTGTGCTATTTGGGGCAGGTGTAGGGCTCCTGTCACCACCTTGGGACCTTTATGTCCTTGGCTGTGTAGTCAGATGGGAAGAGGAGGGGGTACCCTGAAGCCTACAGGGCAGAACCTTGCAGGCTGCCCTGGCCGTGGGGGCTTGGAGGGGAGGCAGGCCACAGGCCACTGGAATGGCACCTCTCTGTGGAGCAGAAGCTGTCTGGCAGTCACAAGGCGCTGGTGGAGATGCAGGACGTCGTAGCTGAGCTCCTGAGGAGCGTCCCACGGGAGCAACCGGCCACCAAGGTGAGGGGCTGGGGGGGGTGCCCCCGATGGGAACCTGGGAGGCCCTGTCCCCCCTTTTCCTGTAGAGCCTTCTTTTCTCCTGCCTTCCTTGCTCCACCCCCACCCCCTACTCTGTTCCTTTTCCCCAGGGACTTTTGGTAGGTTTTTAAAAACAATTTTGTTCTTTACTTTAAAAGTAATGCAAACCGTTTATGTTAAAAGAAACAGGGAGCTGGGGATATAGCTCAGTGGCAGAGTGCTTGCATAGTATGTGTGAGGCCATGGGTTCCATCCCCAGCATCTCCAAAAAAAGGTGGGAGAAGCTGGGCACAGTGGCACACACTGTAATCCTAGTATTTGGGAGGCTAAGGAGGATTGCAGGTTCAAGGCTAGCATACAGTAACTTATTGAGACCCTGTTTTTATTTTATTTATTTATTTATTTATTATTTTGCGGTATTGGGAATTGAACTCAGGGGCATTCTACCTCCAAGCTATACCCCCAACCCTGTTTTTTGTTTTTTGTTTTTGTTTGTTTGTTTTTTAAAAAGGCTGGGGAACCAGGTGTGGTGGCGCATGCTTGTAATCCCAGTACTTGGGAGGCTGAGACCGGAGGATATGGTTTGGCAGCCAGCCTCAGCTACTTAGTGAGACCCTGTTTCAAAATAAAGAATAAAAAAAATAGGGCTGGGAGTATAGCTTGGAGGCAGAATGCTCCTGGGTTCAATCCCCAGTACTCCAGTACTGGAAAAAAAAAAAAGCTGGGAGTGTAGCTTAGAGATAGAACACTCCTGGGTCCAATCCCCAGTACAACAAAAGGCGGGGTGGGGGGAGGCCTAGGGGAATAGAATCAGGTAAAGGAAGAAAGTAAGGCACACATTCTGGGTAACATTCTAGAACCTGAGGGGTTTTTGCTTTCCCCTGTAACATTCTAGTTCTTAAACACTGGTGCCTTAAAGTATATACTCCTGACAAAACCCTAGATCTCTTTGGAGGAGTTCGGGTGGTCTGTGGGGATCCTTGCCCTGGGGGCACCGACCTAGCACGGGGACTGGAGTGAGGCTGTTGTCTTGTAGGTTCACCAGCTCCAGTGGGAGCAGCAGGCCCTTCTCTAAGAAACGTCACAAGCTTGAAAAACAAACCAAGCCGGGCGTGGTGGCACACACACCCGTAATCCCAGTACTTTGGGAGGCTGAGACAGGAGGATCACAGGTTCGCGGCCAGCCTCAGCAACTTAGTGAGACCCTGTTTCCAAATAAAAAATAAAATAGGGCTAGGGGTGTAGGCTCAGAGGTAGAATGCCTCTGGGTTCAATCACTAGCACCACAAAAGAAAAGAAAAACGTGAATATTCAGATGTACACACTCGATGTTACTTCCTTTTATTTCATATTTCTGTGACAGAGCTTCCTTTTGGTGTTTTGCCATTGAGTGGGTAGGGAGGCTGGGTCCACTATCAAAGTCTCTCAGACCATGGCTTGAACAGCGGACACTTACTCCTTAAGTCCTGTAGGCTGAAGTCCAAAGTCAAGGTATGGGCAGAGCTTGCAGAAAACATCTCCCTGTGTCCTCATGGGGTTGTTCCTCAGAGGGTGTCTGTGTCACAGTCTCTTCTTGTAAGGACACCAGGCATATTGGACTATGGCCCACCTCAGTGACCTAATTTTCCCTTAATCACCTTGTTGAAGTTCCTATCTCCAAATTCAGCCGTATTCTGGGTTTCAGCACATGAAGTTGAGGGCTCAGCTCAGCCCATAGCAGTAGTTTCTATTTTCCTGAGGCCCACATTAGAATCATAGAAGGTCCTTAGAAAATGTGTTACAGCTGGGTATGGTGAGGCACACCTGTAATCCCAGTACTTGGGAGGCTAAGACAGGAGGATTGCAGGTTTGAGGCCAGCTTTGGCAATTTAGCAAGACCCTCAGCAACCTAATGAGACCCTGTTTCAAAATAAAAAGGGCTGGAGGTGTAGCTCCCCTGGGTTTAATTCCCAGTATAAATAACTAACTAAATAAATAAATAAATAACTCCTAAAAGCAGAGCCAGGCCCCCATCAGTGACACACAGTACTTCACTGTTTCTCCTGTGACAGATAGGCGAGACCTGTCTGTCTTCACATCATGTCGACCACATTGAACAGGCATTTGTGGGTCCCTGTGTCTTGTCCAAGGCACAAGGCTCACTGTTTCTGAAGTCCTGGGGTCCTTGGGGCCTGCAGCCATGACAGTGGTCTCAATGTCAGGTCATGGGGGGCGGGAGACCGGGGGAGGGGGTCCAGGAGGGGACATGGCTGTCCTGGGCCCTGTCTCCCAAGTGTGGTGTTGACCTTGAGTTGTATACGCCCCTAGGACCCCCTGCTCCGCGTCCAGGAGGTGCTGAACGGCACGGAGGTGAACCTGCAGCACCTCACCGCCCTGGTGGACTGCCGCAGCCTGCACCTGGTGAGGGTGGCCTCCGGAGTGGACAAAGGCAGCTGGGTCGGGGGTAGAGGGGTGCTGCAGGGGAGGGCAGGGGGTAGGGGGCGCTGCATGGAGCTGGGTAGCAGTGAGGTACTGCTGGGAATTGCCGGAGGGTCCCCGGGAGAAAGGGACTCATCCACAGACACTGGTCCTCAGTCCAGCCTGGTGTCAGGGCCTCCAGGCCACCGAGGCTGGGCTTTGAGCCCAGTGTGTCCACGTCACACTGCCAGTCCCTGATTTTCTCCCTGTCTCTGGTCTCGCTGGCTCAGGACTACGTGCAGGCGCTGACAGGCTTCTGCTATGACGGCGTCGAGGGTCTCATCTACCTGGCCCTCTTCTCATTTGTCACAGCCCTCATGTTCAGCTCTATCGTCTGCAGTGTTCCTCACACCTGGCAGCAGAAGAGGTGAGGGCTCGGAGAGGTCCTGGAGCTCAGCCCAGGCCACACGACACAAAGGAGGTTTTAGGGACAAAGCCCTTCTGGACCCCCAGCTCCCAGTCCCCAGAGGTGAGGGACAAATGTTTCATAACACTCTCTAAAGCCTCTGTAGCACCTCTGAGGCCTCCAGCTCCCAGGTGAGTGCCCCCATTTCACAGAGAGAAACCGAGCCTAGAGGAGCCCCTGGCCTGGAGAGTCCAGAGCAGGCAGGAAGGAAAACGGGAGGTTCTGTGCCCCACACCCTGAAGACTGGCCTCAGAATGTCTCATCCATGCCCCCTAGTTGCAGGTGTACAGAACTGTGGGTGGAGAGGCCAGCTGTGTGGACTTGGCTCTTGCAGGGGGTAGTCCAGGTGGCCACGGCCTTCTGCTTGGTGGCAGGATTAAAGCCACAGACCTACAATGACCTTATCTTTGAAGTAAGGTCACCTCAGTCTCCTCCAGTTAGTACTGGGTTGGGTGGGGTATGAGGGTACCAGGTCCTTCCCTTGTGGAGGCGTGTCTGAGGTCCATCTCCAGACCTTCTGCCTCCCTGCCCATTTGGGCTATTGCTGCTTCTTGGTGAATGGTGAACCAGCTTAGACGGCTTGTAGCTCAGTTCAGATTTCTTCCCTTTGCCTGGATTTCTGTTATTTTTCCTTGTGACGGTGATGCTGCTGCTGCTGGTAGAGATGGTAATGACAGTATAATAACAACTGAGATTGGTGGTGGTGATGACAGTTGTGATGATAATGGTGAGGAAGTTTACGGTGGTGATGATGGCGTTAGTGGTCATGGTGATGGAGATGAATGTGGTGTGAAGGTGATGGTGATGTGGGTGGTGATAGAAACAAGGTAGTGGTGATAATGGTGATATTGGTGACAGTAATGGTGGTGGTAGTTGTGGTGATTGTGGTAGTGGTGATGAGGGTGATGGTGATGATGCTGATGGTGATGGTGGTTATGGGGGTGATTGTGGTAGTGGTGATGAGGGTGATGGTGATGATGAGGGTGTGGTGATGGTGGTAGCGATGATGGGGATGGTGATAGTGGTGATGATGATAACAGTCGTGGTAGTTGTGATGGTGATGGGGATGATTGTGGTAGTGATCATGAGAATGATGATGGTGGTGATAATGGTGATGGTAGTTGTGGTGGTGGTGGCTGTGGCAATATAGATGGCAGCTACAGCAGAATGGCAGAGAAACCCAACCCTGGAAGCACATGGCTGGATTCAGATCCTAACTGTGCCCTTCCTTAATGTATGACTACAGGCAAGTCACTTACCCACCTTGGACCTTAGTGTCCCTAACTAAAATCAAAGTTGTAAGAGAACATGCCTTAGCTGGGCATGGTGGCGCACGCTTGTAATCCCAGCATTCGGGAGGCTGAGACCGGAGGATCTGGGTTCGCGGCCAGCCTCAGCTACCTGGTGAGGCACTCCATAACTTAGTGAGACTCGGTTTCAAAATAAAGAATAAAAAATAGGGCTGGGGGTATAGCTCGGAGGTAGAATACCCTGAGTTCAATTCCCCAGTACCAAAAAAAAAAAAAAAAAAAAAAAAAAGAATAAAAAATAGGGCTGAGGGTAGAATGCCCCTGAGTTCAATCCCCAGTACCGGGAAAAAAAAAAAAAGAGAACATGCCTTGAGGGTCAGGTCAGCAGAGGTGACCCACTGTGTGTGAGCTTCCCACCCTGGGCATAGCTGGTGGCCTCCACTCAGTCGGCAGCTCCCATGGTCCCGCTTCCACAGTGCTCACCATCCAGCCCTGCCTCTCATGAGGCTCAGACAGGTGTGGGAGAAGCCTGGCCACAGCTCCCTGCCTTGCCCTGCAGCCACCCATGTGGAGTGGAGGACAGAAAGCCAGAGGGCAGCAGGACAAAGATCAGCTCAGGCTCCCAGGTGCCCCACCTCTTCTCCCCAATGGGCCCGCACCCTTCTCTTCACAAGCAGACAGCCAGTGTAGCCCGTGCAGGCTTCAGGACAGGGCACTCAGAGCACCCAACCTCAGAGGACAAAGCGGGCTCAGGGCCCAGTGACCGGCCACAGGCTCACCGTACACACGTGGCCTGGCCAGAATTGGAAACCTGGCCTTGTGGTGGGTCCCCTCCTGCCAGCCTGAGCCTGTGATGGTGTCTCTCCCTGCAGAGGCCCTGACGAGTACGAGGAGGAGGAAGCTGCCCCTGGGCCACAGCAGGCACACGACAGCCTCTACCGTGTGCACATGCCCAGCTTGTACAGCTGCGGTAGCAGCTACGGCAGTGAGACCAGCATCCCAGCCGCGGCCCACACTGTCAGCAACGCCCCGGTCACCGAGTACATGTGAGTCATGGGCGCAGGGTCTGCTTGGCCTTGAGATGAGCCTTCTGGGCCCAGAGCTGGGACTGCAGTGGCCAGCGCTCATTCACATCTCTTCCCAATCCACAGGAGCCAGAATGCCAATTTCCAGAACCCCCGCTGTGAGAATACCCCCCTCATTGGGCGCGAGTCCCCGCCGCCCTCAGTAAGTCTCAGGGAAGGGGGGTGACCTCTGCTTTGGAGCTCTGCTGTGGCTTTCCAGGCAGCATGGGCTCCAGGGTCGGCTGGGGGCTCTCCCCAGTCAGGGCCCTCCCCAGTGGGTGGGGCTGGGTGGGCCACCAACTCCTGCTGGCCATGAGGCACCTTGGGGCCAGTGGACAGCTCTTGGCCTTCTGGTGAGGAAGACAGGAAGGTAGCAGCGCGTGATACCCAATGCGTCCTTCAAGCTCTGTTGTCCTGGGCCTCTCAGGGCCCAGCTTGCTTCCTGTCCTTCCTTCTTTTTCTGAGCATCCACCCCAGTCTGGGCTGCTGGCCATTCCAGCCTGGCCTGGTGTCCCCTCTGGCCTTGGCAGTGAGACACGGATAAGAGGGGACGAGGTGGATTTAGTGCCTGAGAAAAGAAGCTGATGGCTGGACATGGTGGTGCACACCTGTAATCCCAGTACTTAGGAGGCTGAGACAGGAGGATCATAGGTTCAAGTTTAGCCCTAATAACTTGGGAAGACTCTATTTCAAAATAAAAAATAAAAAGGGCTGTGGGTGTAGCTTGGAGGTAGGAAGCCCATGGATTCAATTCCCAGTAACCCCCCCCCCAATAAAAAGGGAGCTGACAGAGAGGGTAGGGGCCCTGGGGCTTCCTGGAGGGTCTAGGCTGTGAGGACAGGGCCCAAGAGGCCGAAGGCCACCTTGTTCAGAAGCGCCCACCTGCATGGCAGTGCCGCCATCCTGTTGTCTGCAGCAGAGTAAGCCTGGGATGCCCAGGCTCCGAGGCCATCCCGGGCTGCAGGCCTGAGTCACACTCAGCTGCCTCGTCCTCAGCCCCCTGGCCCCACAGCCTGCTCCAGGCCAGCGCGCCTGGCGTTGAGGACGCCCCCTCTCTCTCTTTCTCTCCTGCACCCCTCCCACCCCGGGCCCTCCTAGCGCTATCTGGCTGCCCTGGACTCTGGCAGCCACACGGGCTGGCAGTTTAAGCCCATGGACAGTGCCCGAACGCTGTGGTAGCTGTGCCCTCAGAGCGACAGGTACTGACCCACCGTCCCCCACCCCGCACGGCCACCCGCCTGCACCTCCTTGCCTCCTTTCTCCCCATGCCTTACCCCAGTGCCAGCCTCGGGCCTGCTCTTCCAGGGCCAGCTATGGGCAGCACAGCCCAGCACAGAGACCTTGAATGTGGGCCCTGGCCCTGCCCGGCTCACAGCGCAGCAGTAAGCCCCATTCTAGGCATCCCCTCCCCCCCTGCCTAGCCATCCAGCCTTTGGGGACTCTGACCCCCTCCTATCACCTCCCAGTGAGGGAGCCACCCACCCAGGCCCCTGTGTGCACCAGGGCTTGAGAGCAGAGCCGAGCCCTGCCTGACGGCCAGGGCGCGCAGGTGCGTGCAGGCGAGTTTGCTCCCCTGCCGTCCCGTGTGGCAGCATGGCGCCTGCTCAGGCTCCTCCTGGGGTCTGGGTCGCTGCCCACCCTCCGTCCCACCATCCATCCTCTGCTGCATGTCCATGGAATGCCACAGCTCCTGGAGCCCCTCCTCCTCCTGCTCCATGTTCCTATGCTACCCCTAACCTTCTAGGTGTCCCAGGAGGGCTCTCTGGGACACAGGGCGTGCTGTTCCTGTGCATCTGGAAACCATGGGGACTCTTCGGGGTCCTGGGTTTGCAGGAGCACCTCTGGTAGGCCAGGCAGCCTGCCAGGCCTCCTTTCCCCTGGCCACCTTCAGCATAGCCTTGGCCTTTCCCTGCCATGGGCCCTTGCACACTCCTGGCTACAGCACATGCTCTGTCTGTGTGTGTTCCTCTATGAACACAGGCACACACACGCCATACTCACTTGCACACACAGGTACTACTCAGGGCCTTCACGCTTCTGTTGGCCAAGAGTGGCCAAGATGCATGGGGCGTCTGCAGAGCCAGGTAGTGTGGCTCACTGCTGCAGCCGCCTCGTCCCTGAGTCCAGGAGGAACTCACAGGTGGTCCTTACCTGAGCAGGCAGCAGCACTGCTCCAGCCTGGGGGTCCCTTCTTCCCTGGGGGTTGTGGGGCAGAGCAGCCATGGAGCCGGATGGCTGGGAGGAGGCCAGGGCCTCCTAATCCTGTGGGTTGGCCAGCTGTGGCCTGTGGCCTGACTTTGGGAGGACCTGTCCCAAGGAGGCCTTGTCCTGGCCCACGGCAGAGCTCTGAGGCAGAGACCTGGCCAGGCAGGTAGCCTGTGTGTGGCCTTTGG
Source organism: Graphiurus murinus (assembly GCA_004027655.1). Taxonomy (NCBI): domain Eukaryota; kingdom Metazoa; phylum Chordata; class Mammalia; order Rodentia; family Gliridae; genus Graphiurus; species Graphiurus murinus. Next base: position 32,829 of record PVLC010001000.1, on the reverse strand, counting down.
ATTCTGGGCATGTGGGTTGCTTCAGTTCTTGGGGGTGGTAGGGCTCTGCCTATCACATGCCCCCCAAAATCCCAGCAGTGTGCTATGGGGAGCTGAATGTGATCATCTAATCGGAAGAGGGGATGGTCCCCCTGCTCCAAGCCAGGGAGTAGAGGTCTACTCCTGCTCTTTGGGGGCCACCGCCTCCCTCCTCTGCACCCCGTCCTTGTTCTAGGCCCTGGGCCTTCTGCCTCCCAAGGGTCGACTCGGGCTCACCCGGCCAAGGAGCTCACTGAGGAAGCTGTTGGCTGCCCTGGCCCTGCCCAGGGGCCCCGTTGACCGTCCCTCCCTCCCTCTCTCCTCTAGTACACCTCCAGCATGAGAGCCAAATACCTCGCCACAAACCAGCCTCGCCCCGACTCCAGCGGCAGCGGGCACTAGACCGCACCGGCAGCCACCTGCCCCCCGTGCCAACTGCCCTGCCCCCCGTGCCAGCACTGCTGCTTCCACCCGCGGCCGCCGCCGGACCCTCGCATGCTACGCCAGGCCAGCTGGGCACTCTGCAGACTCCCGGCCCTCCTGTCCCTTCCCCACAGGAGGTGTAGCTTTGGGCCAGGTGGAGAAGTAAGGCCTCTGAGCCCACACCCCCATCTTGGTTGTGCACCCGGACAGACACTGCCACCAACGCCCTGACCCTACCCAGCCACCCGCTCCCGCCCTCTTGGATTCGCAAGCCCTGCTCTGCCAGGTGCTCTTGTCCCAACAGGCTCCCTCTGCAGGTGGCCCTCCCTGCTGTTGGCTGCGCTCTCCTTTGAGCCCTCTCCCCCTCCTTCCCTTCCGCAGCTCTGAGCTTGTCCTGTGGCTGCCCTCTGCCTCTGTGGGTCACTTCTTGGTTTGCAGGCACAGCAGGAACCTGGCATCACTGGCTACAGAGGATGGTGGTCTCCACGTGCGGGCCTCCCACAGCCCCTCTGCATACCCATCTCTCTGCAGTGTCTATGCTGCCTGCCTTGTCCACGAGGCTCCCCACCACCACCACAGCCTCACCCCTCTGCCTCACTCTCTCCCTCAGCGCCCACCCTGCCTGAGACCTCCAGCGCTCCACGGACGGCAGGTGCCAGTGCTGGCCACCTTGGTGCCAAACCCCCTCCCCCGTCCCAGAGACTTGGCAGCTCCTTCCGGTTTGTTTTTTGCACTAACCACATTTGTCATCTCCAGGGCAGGCTGGGGCGGGGGGCTGAGTGGGACCCTTCCCCTCCCTCCCTTCCGGTTCCATCTCCATCCAGGACAGGCGCAGTGTCCTCAAGGGCTGGGCCTGAGCTGGCCATGACTGTGCCCCAGCCCCTGCCGCCATTCTTGGGACTAACCACTAATCTCACCTCCCAGCCTCTGGGCACCCCTGGCTGGCCGGCAGCTAGTGAGCGTGACCCCGAGTTCAGCCTGGAGCCCAAGGTCCAGGACAGCTGGCTGGGAGCCAGGGCTGGAACAGCCGTGTCTTTGTGCGGTGCTGCTGGGGTCGAGTCACAGACCCACAGGCAGCCCAAAGGGCCTGGAAACCCCTCCCCTGGCAGGAGGGCTACTCTCGGGAATGAATCTCCACAGACTTTGGGCTGAGGTCTGTGTGGCCTCGGTCTCCCTACCTGTGAAGTGGGAACAGAGCTTCCCTGAGGTGCTTTTGGCTTCCGTGTACGATGTTTGCTGTGCTTCCCGCTATGGAGGGGGAACCACCCCCACATCAAGACTGGAGGTCCTGCCCTTTCCAGACCCAGCCACCTAAGGTGGTGTGGCCAGTGTGGGCCCTGGCCTTTACGCCGAGGCGGGGCAGCCAGGGGCTGCTGATGGCGCATGCAGGTGCCAGAGCTGGAGCCCTGTGCGGCAGGCAGTTTACAGACCTGTGGTTCTCCCTCCTGGAGCAGCCGGGCAGCCACATGCTCCCAGGCTGTCCTCATCCCTCCTGGGGCAAGGCTCTACGCTGCCCTTCTTCCTAAACCCCTTTCTTTGTGCTGGTGTCTGGGACCAAAAGGGGGTGGGACCCCAAGCCTGGGCATCTGAGCCCCCCCAGGCATGACCAAACCTCAGCGGCGTGGTCTCTGTCCCTGGCCCCTGCCAGCCTCGTTCTGGGACCCTCCAGGGCCACGGAGGCACAGCATGGCCAGCCTGCTGGGTCCTTCCTCTGTGAGTGTGTTCCTGGCCCTGGGTCTGGGGTAGAGAGGTGCTGCATCCTGTCTGGGTGCCCGTCGTGCACTCTGGGACAGCTCAGAAGCACAAATGCTGGCCGCGAGCTGCCCAGGTCGGTGTGCAGAGCATGCGGGGCAGGCACTGCCCAGACAAGGCTGTGAACCTGTGATGTCACGGGAGTCCTGACCGTCATGTGCATGTGTGCCCATCTGTGACGTTTCACTCAACGAGGCTGAAGAATGGAAGAGGAAAGTCAAAAGGGGTTCGTACCCTGAGCTCAGATGTGGAGGGTGCGGCTCCGGCCATTGGTTTTCTTTTTGTTCTGAGTTTTTGGTGCCCCTTTTCCTAGCTACCCCGTCCCAGTGGCCTCTCGACACTTCCCAGGGGTGTCGGCCTCGTAGCCCTGGAGCATCTGAGGTGGGGAGTCCCTGACCATGTGAGGGCAAGGAGGCCCAATTGCCAGCCAGGTCCCAGGGCCCGGCCGGGAGGGGGACAGCTGGTGGGGCTTCTCTGCAGGCCTCTGTCGCCCTGCCTCCCCCATGGCAGGGCAAGGTCTGGGTAATGAAGCAGCCCCGACCCTTGCCCCTGACTCCACCCTCCCCATCTCACTATGCAACTCCAGTTCAGGCACCATTTACCCCCAGGTCCCAGTTCTGCCCAGCCCAGGAGGGGGAGGTCAGTTGACAGCCCCGGGGCCACAGGTGTCCAGGGCCTTCTGTGTGTCTAACCATAATGGTTGTGTACTGTACCCCTTTATATTTGTTATGCTATATATATTATATATATATAATTTTGTTAAACTCACCTCCCAATTTACTGCCCCTCCTGGCCGCCCGCATCTTCCCTGTGTGGATTCACATCCGAGCTCACCTTGGCCTGCAGCCCCTCCAGCCTCCGTACGGCCATGGCTGTGTGTTCTGTTGCTGTTGTTTTTGTTTTTTAAGACTGGGTTTGGGGGTTGATTTTTATTTCTTTGGGGACTTTATTTTTCTGGCAAATACTAAAAAAATCTTGTCAATGTAATTTCTGTGGTTTCTATCCAGCTTGGATTTCATGTTTTAAAATAAACGAGTTTTAAAAAATAGGCCTCGCTTCCTGAGTTGTTCCCGAAGGTCCAGGCGCTTGCTTATATGTGGGGTGCCTACAGTGTGCCTCCCAGGACACACAGGGGACACAATTTGCTTGGGGACAGAACAGCAGGAGGGGTCTTGGTCAGCCCCTGGATGACTTGTGGGCTGGGTGGGGGAGGGCCAATCAGAGTGTAGGGGCGGGGCTAAGCGGGGGGTGGTGGTGGGGGGTTGGTGGGGCAATCTGGCCTGCAGAGCAGTGCCCTGGGTTTTCAAGGGAATGGTGGTTGAGGTAAAGTTGGCCTTCCTAGTCACACTGCTGGGGCCTATTCTACGACAGGCTTTCGCCAGAAGTGACCATGCCTGGTCTGGGGTGGCATGGTAGAGGGGGCCCACGGACAGGTTGGAGCCATAGTGGATCCCTGCTGTGGTCACCCCTTGGCTCTCAAGAAGCTGCACAGAGCCAGGCAGGGCATGGTGGCGCACACTTGTAATCCCAGTACTTGGGAGGCTGAGACCAGAGGATCCAGATTCGCGGCCAGCCTCAGCTATTTAGTGAGGCCCTCTGCAACTTAATGAGACCCTCCCTGTTTCAAAATAAAAGAATAAAAAGTAGGGCTGGGGGTGTAGTTCAGAGGTAGAATGCCTCTGGGTTCAATCTCCAGTGCTGAAAAAAAAAAAAAAAAAGCACAGAAGTGGGGTTCTGGGGTTTCCTGGGTGGCAGCTGCTGGTATCCTCTCAGTGGACCCAGAACCAGCATGTTTCCTCTGAGAAAGGCTCAGGAAGGTGAGGCTGGCCTGAGGCCACTCAGAAATTGTGGAGCCTCCCCTAGCTTAGGTGCACTCGCCAGGACCACAGGTGAGCAAGGGAGCTGCCAGGGCCATGGAAAACCACTGGCTCTCTGGCACCCAGCTCTCCTGCACAGGTGAGTTCCTAGCTCTCCTGCCCCAGCGGCCGTGCCCAGCGATTTCCAGTTTGAAAATGGAACTGTGGCTGACCAGAAAAGGACCCAAGACAGGTAAGCTCTGAAGGAGGGGATAACTGGGTGTGGTGACACACCTGTAATCCCAGTTCTTGGGAGGCTGAGACAGGATTGCAGGTTTGAGACCAGCTTCAGCAACTTAGGGAGACCCTGTTTCAAAATAAAAAGGGCTGGGAGTGTAGCTCAGAGGTAGAAAGCCCTTGGGTTCAATCTCGTCTCACACACACACACACACACACACACACACACACACACTCTCTCTCTCTCTCTCTCTCTCTCTCTCCAGGCTGAAGTGCATTCTCTCTCTCTCTCTCTCCCCTCTCCCCTCTCCCCTCTCCCCTCTCCAGGCTGAAGTGCATTGACAGTGAGTGCCCGGCAGGGGGCGATGGATCCTTGGAGAAGGTAGACATCTGGAGGTCTGTCCGGCTGGTGGATAATCTGCATACCTGCCTTACCAAGACATGCTGGTCATCTGTCACAGGACAGTGTTGGGAAGGAGGGCAGTGGTCAGTGCCAGGCATCTTGCCTTTGAGGAGTCAGGGGCCAAAGCCTGTGGGAGGGGACCGCTGGTTCCAGCCTGACACTTGACCTTACACCTTGTGTGCACTAGATATTGGTAAATGTGTTCAGTACTGTGCGTTAGCTTTGAAGAGGAAGCACAGGCTGCAGCAGGCTCCTCTTTCCTGCCCCTTGAGCTGCACCCCTAGATCCAGTTGAAGGTCCCCAGAAAGTTGGGATTCAGACTGGGAAGATACCAGCTACCACCACCAGGTGGCATTGAAGAGCTACGATGGATTGTATTGGGGGAGCCTAGATAGGGGTGGAGGGGGCACCAAGGAAAGCAGCCACAACTGAGATCCCAAACTTCCTGGTGACATGATCTGGGCATCCTCCAGAGGCTGAGACAAGGGGCCTCCTGGTCCCTGGGTCCCTCCAAAAGAAGCTCCAAGTGCCTTCATGTGGGGTTAGGAGGGGTTCACCTTTGAGATCATTTGACAAGGCTGGGGCAGATGGGCCTTAGTGGGGGCAGGACTGGCCAATCGGCCTGACAAAGTGATGGGTCAGGCCCTGGCCTCCCATTCCCTTCTCACCACAGGTGCACAGGGGGACTGGCTGAAGCCACCAGCAGAGTCTGACCTGTTCCCTGAGAGCCTCAAAAAAGCAGTTTGCAGGGAAGGTTCTGGCATCCCGAACCCACAGCCCACTCCACACACACCCCAACCTCCTGACAATTCCACCTCTGCTTGGGCTGTGTTGAGCTGGAGTGCCCCCCCCCCCTTTGATACTGAGGATTGAACCCAGGGGCACCTGAGAAACACCCCAGCCCTTTTTATTTTTGTGGTACTGGCAATTGAACCCAGAGGCATTCTACCTCCAAGTTATACCCCTAGCTCAATTTTCCTTCTTTTTTTTTTTTTCTTTTTGCGGTACTGGAGATTGAACTCAGGGGCATTCTACCTCCGAGCTACACCCCCAGCCCTATTTTTTATTCTTTATTTTGAAACAGGGTCTCACTAAGTTGTGGAGTGCCTCACTAGATAGCTGAGGCTGGCTGTGAACCCAGATCCTCCGGTCTCAGCTTCCCAAATGCTGGGATTACAAGCGTGCACCACCACGCCCAGCTTCAATTTTATTTCTTATTTGGAAACAGTGTCTCACTAAGTTGCAAAGCGCCTTGCTAAATTGACAAGGGTAGCTTTGAACCTGTGATCCTCCTGTCTCATCCTCCCAGGTGCTGAGATTACAAGTGTGCCCCCGGCCCCAGCCCTTTTTAATTTCTTTTTTGTGTGTGTGGTACTAGGATTGAACTCAGGGGCATTCTACCTCCGAGCTATACCCCAGCCCTATTTTTTATTCTTTATTTTGAAACAGGGTCTCACTAAGTTGCGGAGTGCCTCACTAGGTAGCTGAGGCTGGCCTCGAACCCGGATCCTCTGGTCTCAGCCTCCCAAATGCTGAGATTACAAGCGTGCGCCACCACGCCCGGCTCCTTGTTAAATTTTTATTTTGAAACAGGGTTTCACTTAATTGCCGAGGCTGCCCTTGATCTTGTAATCTTCTTGTCTCAGCCTCCCAAGTACTGGGATTACAAGTGCTACCACCATGTACCACACCTGCACCTTTACAAAGCCTCCCTTTCCAGCTGAGAGCTGTCTCTTCCAGGAAGCCAGCCTTGATGACCCCAGGGGAAGGAGAGTTCATTTAAAGTGAGCAGGAGCTGGCAGCCCTCTCCCAGACCTACTCTACTGAAGAGCGGAAACGGGGGGGGGGGGGGGGGGGGGGGT